>ML681564.1:382444-409794 GCA_007922225.1 Emydura subglobosa
ATATATATATATATATATATATATATATATATATATATATATATATCTTTCCTTATAGATTTAAGTATTGTTGTTTTATTATAACATAGTCAAAGATTCATATGAAAGTATTATAGCTGTAATTCAAGGTACTTTACAAGCCACTTCTTGTATGAAAGCTAAGGTGGTTGGCACACATATGTTCAGGAACTTTGGCCCAGATAAGTAATGATGTGTTAAGTGATAAGACATATATGGTTATACCTTTACCCTAGATAAGTCAGGACGCATCAAAACAAGGGGGACTTTCTCATGTTATGCCCCGAGTAAACTTCACAGAAACACCACAGAACCCACAAAAAGCACCAGGAATAACTAAGGTGAGATAAATGAACCATCTGGAACCATATGGAAAGGATGTGGATATGTTATTAATATGCACAAACCTGCCAGCCTATAGAATAATAGGGGGTGAATAATTTGGGGGATGAAGAATCCAAGTTTGGATGTAGAAGGAGGACTTATATTGCTCTGGGTGTAAGAAGGGACAGATCATGTTACCTGGGGCCATTTTCAGCTACTCCTTCTTGAAGTTTCTTTTAGTTAGGCTATGTCTATACTGCAGTGTTAATTCGAATTAGCTTAATTCGACTTTCTGAAATCGATTTATAGAAATCCCAGCAAACTGTCCACACTACACTGTTTGTGCTGGTCTCTTGTGTTCACACTGGCTAGCCTTAATTTGAATTGCAAAGCTGTGCAATGTGGGTAGCTATCCTATAGTGCAACTAGCCACGGTAGCTGTTTGGAAGAGAGTCTTCCTCCCAGGATGCAATGCTCCATCCCCTACCCTTTCTCCCCCAAAGAAAGAGGAAAAGGATTTTTGCACCGTTTTTTTAAGTCCCTGCCCTCGCCATTGCTGCAGAGACATAGAGACAGCTGAACTCTGCACTGTAATTCTGATTGTGACAAATAAAACATGGCTTATCCTGAAATACTTTAGAAATAGAGCCAGAAGGCAAAGCAGGTACTACACCTATTCCATCATGGCTGCCCTGCTACAGGCCATCAAGCACAACAATTCTCAATTGCTGCAGGCTGTATCATTTCATCTGAAGTCCATGGACAACAGGTTCTGGTGCAGGGAAACAAGCACAGACTGATGGGACCGCATAGTCATGCAGCTGTGGGAAGATGATCAGTGGCTGCAAAACATTTGTATGCGAAAGACAACTTTCCTCGTACTGTGTTCGGACCTGGCACCATTCCTGAAGCACATGAACACTCGCTTGACACAAGTCATGATGGTGAAGAAGATAGTTGCCATCACTCTCTGGAAGCTGGCAAACCGCAACTCTTATCACTCAGTTAGGAATCAATTTGGAGTTGGTAAATCTACAGTGGGATCCACTGTGATTCAGGTGTGCATGCCGTCAATAGACTTCTGCTATGAAGGATAGTGACTTTGGGAAATGTGCAGGACATAGTGGATGGGTTTGTCATTGATGGGACTGTGGGGGGGGCCACTGATGGGACTGAGTACATAAACTGGAAGGAGTACTTTTCCATGGTCTTGCAGGGGCTTATGGATCATCTGCTTACCCCTTGCTCCCTTGGCTACTGAATCCCTACACCAGCCACCTTGACAGTGACAAGGAGTGTTTTAATAAGAGGTTAAGCAGTTGCAGAATGGTTGTAGAATGTGTCTTTGGACATTTAAAGGGTAGATGGAGGAGTCTCCTCACTCAGCTGGACATGAGTGATAAGAACCTCCCTTCAGTGATATCTGTTTGCTATGTTCTTCATAATGTGTATGAAGAGAAATGGGAAAGGTTCCCCCAGGTTCGGGCTGTGGAGGCAAAAAGACTGGCCACCAATTATGAGCAGCCATATGCCAGCACTATGCAGAGGGCTAACCGTGGAGCGCTTTGCATCAGGAAAGCTTTGAAAACCAGGTTCTGCAATGAGATACAGGAGTGATTTCTGTTCAAGTATGTTGTTTTCCTTTGATGTCTCTCCCCAATCCCACTTTGATATCTGTGCCCGACAAATCCCTCCTGAACAAGATAATATTTAATTAAAAAACTTTTAGGAATACAGCAAAACTTTATTTCTTTATGTTCAAATCATGGGGGAAGGAGGAGGTGAAGGTTCATTCACTGTCTCGAGGGGTAGGACAGTGGCTTGCTGGGGTGGAGGAGAGCACATACTGCATCCTGGACAATCTCCTCCGAGATCTCATGGTGGTGGGGGAGGTGGAGGGTGGCATAGTCCTCAGTTCAGGAGCATTGTGGAGGGGTTGCAGTGGGACTACGTCCTGCCTCCACTCATGAAGGTCCACAAGACACCAGAGCATGTCTCACTGGTCCTGCAGGAGTTTCAGCATCTCAAGCGTGGCGCTGTGATCAGTCTCCTTCATTTGTCTATGACTGTCTGTGACTTTGTCTATGATCTGAGACAAGGTCAGTTTCCAAGATCTTTGTTCTGTCTATGCAAATATTGAGGCGGTCATGAGCTCAGAAAATATGTCATCTCTGTTTGTTTTTTTTCCCTTTTTCTAATCTGAGACAGTCAGTCCACAGCATTTCTTAAGAGTGGGTCCAGTGCAGAGGTGTCTACAGAATGAAAGAAAAATAACAAGGCACACATAGTTAGCATAGTGAAGAAAGTGATAGAAATGTAACTATTTAAAAAATAATTCCATGAAACAATGTAGCCACAAGTAGCATAGTGAATAAAGTGATACAAATGTAAGTATTTAAATAAGTAGACCACAAAACAATGTATCTAGCAAATGGTTTCCTCTGCTGGTGGCTTGTTGTGGGTGGTGGTAGTGGAGAATCTATGCTTGGATTCCAACTGTTGACAGTGTGATGGTGGTGGGGCAAACAATGCTTAAAACACAGGAATTCATGATGCTTGATTGCAGAGAAGAATCTTGTGGTGGAGGGAGGAACAAGGCAGCACTCCCCTGTAAAGTTTTTCCAGGCAAGGGAGGGTTAACAGATTACATAAATTAAATTTTACAGATGATAACAACTGATGATAAAAGTAGCATTTCTCATCACATAAATCAATTGAGCTCTGGGTTATCACCTAGTACAGGCAACAAAACGCCTGAGATCTCCCTCGTGCCCCCACACCCAATGTACAAGGACAGAAATGCTAATAAGAAAGAAAACTCACCAGATGTGCCTTCCACAGGATCATTTGTGCTGTCCTATGTTCTGGTGGACTGCTCTGGGTTCAAGAATAAGTCCTGAGTTTCTGTGAGAAAGGACACCCCACTCTCATGCTTCCTGCTTTCCACAGCTTCCTCCTCATCCACAGAGTCCTCCTCATTGTTCTTCGACTGTGAACTAGTGGAGATATTGTTGCTGCGGGGAGGCACCGTGGTGGGATTGCCCCCCAGAATAGCATGCACCATATCAGAGAATCTGCATGTTTTGGGAGATGAACCAGAGCGGCTGTTAGCTTCCCTGGCTTTCTGATACGTCTGGTGCAGCTCTTTGATCTTGACAATACATTGCTGAGCATCCCTCTTGTGTACTTTCTCCAGCATGCCCTGAGATATCTTTCCATAAATGTCCAGATTCCTTTTGCTGGCTCTGGGCTGAGCGAGAACTGATTCCTTGCCCAACAGCCCAATGAGGTCTAAGACCTCTGGTCGACTCCAGGCGGGGAGCACATTTTGGCTTTGCAGTAGCCATGCTGAGAACAATGGGAAAGCTTTCTCCACACTGGCAGCAAGCACAGGAAATGGAGATTCAAATCTTTCCAGTTGATTTCCTGTACAGCTGAGTGAAAAGTATGGACCAATGTTCACTATCTATTGTGGATCCAAACCCGTCATGGTTCTGTGCGGGCAGTGAAGGAAGACTGGTGGACCAAGCCAAGGAGTTCAGTGGGAGAGCACCTGTCCCGACTGTAGAGAAGAACTTTCATGGCTTAGGTGAGGAGCAGCCGACATGCAATAAACCAACTCAGACTTTAAAGGCCGGATTCCCAGATGGTCTAAACTGATGTAACTTCCACCGATTTCCATGGAACGACACCAGCTCCAGACCTAAACCAGTTTCATCTAATAGGATTCCCCAACTTGACATGCTGAAGAATTTCTCAGGGGATCACGAGAACCTCAATACTAAACTATTCCCAATAACCAGGTGCGTTTCCCTTTTCTCTCACACCTTGCATGTCCAGATTCACTGCAAGCTTCACATCTGCCAGCCAAGGCAAACCAATCCTAAGCCCAATTTAACCATGCAGTCGGGCTGGATTAGTGCCATCTTGCATCACTGGCGCATTGCTGGGACTGAACCGCTGACTTCTGCATCATGCTTTGTCCTTTAGCACCTCCTCCTCAGGCTGAGCCAGACTGGCTGCTGCCCCTTGCTAATTTCAATTTGCAGTTTTGCTTCCTGAGTTGAAAATTGTTTTCTTCCCCTAGGGGTGGTTTTTGCCAATGGGGAGCGGTGGCGGCAGCTGCGCCGATTCTCCCTCACTGTCCTGCGAAATTTCAGGATGGGGAAGAAAAGCATCAAGGACTGTATCCAGGAAGAGGCCCAGTTTCTGCTGGAGACTTTTAGAAACATAAAAGGTGACTCAACTGAGTAGCATTTAGCCTACCCCCGGGGGCTGCGTCCAGCCTATGTATCTTTCAAATCCCCCTTAAGTCCTGGTTTGAGGACTTGTGTTGTCTGGGCTGTTGCTGTTTCTCTGCACCAGGGTGAATTTTATTCATTGTGAATTTCATCCACAGACAGAGGGATGTTAAAAAAACCCAAGAAACAAAAACCTGGGCATGTTTAGTCTTGAGAAAAGAAGATCAAGGGGGGAGGAAACCTGAAAACAGTCTTCAGATCTGTGAAGGGCTGTTACAAAGAGGGTGGTGATCAATTGTTGTCCATGTCTTCAAGACATAAAACAAGAAACAATGGGCTTAATCTGCGACAAGGGTGATCTAGTGTTAATATTGGGGAAAACGTTGTAACTCTAAGGATCACTAAGCCATGGAACAGCTAGTTTAAGGAAGTTGTGGAATTGTCATCACTGGAAGTTTTTAAGAACAGGTTGGATTAACCGCTGTCCAGGGATGGTCCAGATTTAATTGTTTCTGCCTCAGCATGGGGGGGGGGGGGGGGCTGGACTAGATGGTTTCTTGAGATCCCTTGCACCACAGAATCATAGAAATATTGGGCTGAAACTACTCAGCTAGATAGATATGGCTTAAAAAGTCATGTAGCAAACTTCCCACCTTTGAACTACTCGGCACTTCTCCGTATTGCATCATAGATTCCAAGTCAGAAGGGTCCGAGGTCACTCTGAAGATCTAGTCTGACCTCGTGCATAATACAGGCCAGGGAAGTTCTCCAAAACAATTCCTGTTTGAACAGTTATAAAGCATCCAAGTCAGCTCCTCAGCTCACTTAATGTTAGCTGCTCCTCTTACCCCTCTGACCACATGACTCCTTTTCCTTTCTTTCTCCCCATACACTAGTGGAATCTTTTGACCCAACCTACTTCCTAAGCCGGGCTGTCTCCAACGTCATCTGCTCCATCGTCTTTGGCAACCGCTTTGACTATGAAGACAAAGAATTTCTTTCCTTACTGCAGATGATGAACAAAAGCTTTTGGGAGATAAGCACCCCTTGATCACAGGTATGTCCTGCTTGAAATTAAACGGTCGCTGTTTTTGTTGCACTTGGGTTACGGCAGATAACCGTGTGCTTGGGCACCAGAGCAAATCCAGAGTAATTCTATTAAGGGGAGTCCAAATTCACATTGACATAACTGACAGTCTGCATCTGCAAGTGGACCAAAAGCCATTCTGTGTGTGTCCCTTCTCTTTTCAGTTCTATGACATGTATGCGAGTTTCCTCAGATATTTCCCTGGCCCTCACACTAAAATCTACTACATACTTGAAGACATGAGAAAGTTTATTGAGAGGAGAATGAAGGAGAACCAAGCAACACTGGATCCCACTTCTTCCCAGGACTTTATTGACTGTTTCCTGCTCCAAATGGAAAAGGTACAGAACTGTGAACTGCGGGAACTGAGTGACTGGCAGGGATGATCTTTGAGCAAACTCAGTGCTAGGAGCCCCAGATACTGTCACGGAGGACCAAAGAGTCATGCAATATTCACCAATAACTAATACCAGGATACTTCCACACAAAATGGCAGCACAGTGATTTTGCAGGGTACCCACAGGAATATTTTTGAAAATCTCTATTTTTAAGACCAGCTTTTCCTGTGGCTGGGGAAATTCTCATGCCGATGTTTTATCATATGTTTATTTTCCCCAAGGAAAAGCAAAACCCTGCCAGCAAATTTAACATCAAGAACTTGGAGCTGACCACACTCAACTTGTTCTTCACCGAGACAAAGACTGTCAGCTCCAGCCTGAGATACGGCTTCCTGCTCCTAACGAAACACCCGGAAGTCCTAGGTAACTAAGGAAAGCTAATAATTTGTTAACTGAATTACAAGGTTAAAAAACAGAGTGAAATATGCTCCTGTGCAGAGAGTCAGCAAATGACCTGGCCGCTGCTTACATCTTCATTATGGTAGCATTTAGGATGTGTCTCCACTTTGCAGTAAGCCCAGGTGTGTATTGGGTTTCTGGACTCGGAGTTTCCAAGCCCGTGCTTGAGCATCCACCTAGGTTTGCTGGACCCGGATCTCACAGCTAACCTCTCTGTACTGCACTGCGCCATCTTGACTCGGATCTGTGGCCAGGGCTACAGCCACACTGCAAAATGACAGAGCTGGACCTGAGTCACAGAGGGAATCGGGCTCTGACCCACCCAGCAGGTTCCTAGGACTTAGGCCCTAAGTGCTCACTGACCCGAGTCAGGCTGATTTGCATGTGGACACAAATGGTTGTTGGGCTCAAACCTGAGTCGCAGTCTGAGCAGAGTGTGCAGTGTAGACATAACCTTAGGTGGAGGCTAGTGAGCTGACATGCCAAGCAGCCAAAGGAAGAGTTATTACCAAGCGGGAAAGGAGAGAGTAAGAAATTTACCTAAGATCATCCAGAGGCAGGAATCCATCCCAAAGAGCTTGGGTCCCAGCCTAGCATTTTAACCCCAAGGCCTTCCTGCCTCACTGTAGAACCTAAAGCCAGTTTCCAAGGCTCTCGTGGGAGATATACTAGGCAGTGCAGCTTATCACACCTGTCTCTTATACATGACTTTTCATCAGCAGTTCTCAAGGGGCTTTGGAACGGAGGTCAGTCTTGTTCTATAGAAACTGAGGCACAGGGCAGGGCACTAACTAGCCCAAGTCCAGCTGCAGAACCAGAAAGAAAATCTGGGTCTTCTATGTCCAGTCCAGTATTTTGCCCATTAGGCAACAGTGCCTTGGGTCCGCCGCTATGCACAGGGGTGAATTCCGCTCAACATCACCCTCCCCAACTCTGACTGGCTTATGGGATCCACCGGACCATGGTGTAAACTCTGCTGGTATTGCTGGTGGAAAAGTTGCATGAGGAGTTCAACTAGGTGATTGGCCAGAACTGTGTCTCAGTCATCAAGGACCAGAAACAGATGCCCTACACGGATGCCATCATCCATGAGATCCAGCGGTTCAGTGACCTGATTCCTATGGATGTGCTACACATTGTGACCCGAGACACCCAGTTCAGAGACTACACCATCCCCCAGGTGGGGAGAGAGTAGGCAGTGGCACTCAGCAGGAAGTGGGCAGGGGCACAAGCGGCACAGTTGGGGAGATTCAGGATCCAATTCTCAGCTGGTGTAAATGGGCTCAGGGGAGCTCAGCCATCTACAGCAGCAGGGGATCTGGCCCCGTTCTTGGTTACCTGAGACCTTCCCGCTGAGTGGTGCTGCTCCTGTGTAATGCCAGCTTGCTGGGCAGAGAGAGGTATGTGTGACTGGAGGAAGAACGGCACCTACCAGCCTGGCAAAGTCTTCTCCTTCTAATCGCAAGCCTTTCACTTTGATTCCCAGGGCACCGAGACCTACACCATGCTCAGCATGGTTCTGCACAACCACAAAAAGTTAAAAAACCCAGAAAGTTCTGGCCCCTGGAATTTCCTGGAGGAGAATGGTCGCTTCCAGAAGAACGACACATTCATGCCATTTTCCTCAGTTAATCTCTCTGTCCGCCCCCTACACATTCATCTATGTCTGATTCCATCTGTCCATCCATCCACCCTCATACATTATCTACTTATCTATCTATCCCCTACATACTCCATCTATGTCTGATTCTATCTCTCCATCCATCCACCCCCATACATTCTCTCTCTCTCTCTCTCTCTCTCTCTCTCTCTATTTATCTATCTATCTATCTATCTGTCTGTCTATCTCTCTGTCTGTCTATCTATCTATCCCCTACTCACTCCATTTATCCTAATCCACACTCATCTGTCCATCTGTCTATCTATCCCCTACCCTGTCTATCCTAATCCACACTGGTATGTCTAAGCCTACATACACTTTATTTATCATAATACACATGCACACACACACACACACACACACACACTTTGTTTCTGCACCTAAACACGGTAGAATCTGAATAACAATCACAAAGTTCAGTTCCCCCCTCTGCAAAGCCGGACCTTTTCCTTTCTAGTTCTAAGAATCCCCTCTGCGTTTGCATCAGGCTGTTGCAGATTTTTACTCCTGCTCCGAGTGTGAGCTGACCCCTCCTAGCCCGCCCCTGTGTGTCCATGCGGGTGACAATTTGCTCACCCTGGTACCCCTCCCTCTTGTCATTCGTAGGAAGTGGATCCACCTGGGAGAGGTGCAGGCCCACATGGAGCTCTTCCTTTTCCTCACCATCATCTTGCAGAGCTTCACTCTGAAGCCCCTGGTGGCCCCTGAGAACATTGACACTACACCGCTGGAGAGTGGCTTTGCCAAAATCCCGCCTTTCTACCAGTTCTGCATGGTCCCTTGTTGAGGGAGACATGAGGAGACAAGGCCCAAGGGTCCCCATCTGCCTGAGAAACCCCATTGAGAACAAAATTAAGGGCCAGGATCTCCTTATGTAAGACTGCCTAAGTCCTAGCAGTGCCTGATCTCTCGCCATCTCCCTGTGAAACTGTTGATTATTATCGAGTGCAGGGCTGGGAAAGCAGCAATGCAAGGAATTTGGGAGTGTTGCAGAAGAAGAGCGGCTTCAAGCTCTGTACATAAAGTCCTGCTTGCTGATCCAACGCTGGCCGAGAAGAGGGCAAATCCTGCAAGGGGAGCGGGGCCATTCGATGGGCTTTGCTCAGCCGCTCTTAAACCGGCTCTCCCTGCAAGCCCTGGCAAGCTCTTGACAGTGCAGTGCCTGGTTCTGGGTCATGGAAGTTCACTTTTCCTCTGCCGTTGAACTTGGTGAAGGTCTGCAGCGAGTGTTTGATTGGTAAACAGGTCAGGGTTAACAGGGGAGTTCACTTCCAGGGCAAAGAGAGATTCAGTGAGTTCACTGATATGCAAGGCCTGAGTTCAGTCCCCGTTTACATAATCCCATGGGGTGAAATTCACACCCTGGACAGAAGCCAGCGCCAGGCCCAGCCACTCCTGAAGCCCAGAGACTGAGCCCAAGGCCTTGGAACAACATGAGTGCTTGGCTTTTCAGGCCGAAGTGGGGCCGATGCCACCTTGAGCTGGGCCTCATGGTAGCCCCCGGGGAGGTACAAAAAACCGGGGCATCCGGGAAAATCCTGCACCCATAGCTCTGGCCAGGGGACATGTGCATCGAGCATTTGGACAGCTTTCCTGGGACAGCTACATCCAAATAGGGCTGCTGCTGGGAAAAAGAGAACCAGGTGGGAACCATGCTGAGGGCAGCCACAGGGCTTAGAAAGGAGGAAGAAAATAGATCAGGAAATAAAGCGCCAAGAGTATTTGCACTAAAGCTTTCGGTTTAGCCAATGAATTCAACACTTCCTGGGCCACACCCTCAGCGGAGGTTATTTGGCGTGATGCTGCTGTGCTGGAGGCAAATTGCACTTTCCCTTCTGGAGTCATTCATAGCTGGGCAGAAGCCAAGGCACCGCGGCTGCAAAATGCCACGCCGCAGAAATACCAGTGCAGGACAGAGCCCAGAACAGAACCCAGCACAGGCTATGGGCTACTCACTTGGCCAGTGGTCCCCACAGTTTTTACTCTGATCCTCCCCTTACTGTTGTCTGCACTCCCCATCCCGGGGCCACAATTGGGGGCTGCTATTGAGACTGGGTGGCAAGGCTTGAGTAGAGCTCGGGGCAGAGCGGGGCTGGCTGGCGCTCCCTCCCTTCCCCCCCCAACATTCCTCTGTGACCCTGAGAGTGGGGGGACCTCTGCACTAGATTATGCTGCACTCCTTCTCCCCGTGCTTGGTGCTGTACAAACACAGTCCATGCTGCCCTTTTAATACCCTCCCAGGAGCATTACAGCCGAGCATGTGAACAGAACAAGAGGGAGATTCTCACGGGTGCTGGGAGATCTCTGCACCTGACACCGGCATCCCCATGCCATGGGGAACCTGACATCCTGGATTCTCCCAAGCTGATTAGTGCCCTGGCGCTGAAACCAGACCCTGTTTACCTGGCTGAGTTTCAGGAGGCCGAGAACAGCGCGATCTCCCCTTGCAGAGCAGCTGGCATATAACAGCCCAGCTGGGGATGGCTCTTGGCAGTCACTAGGACAAGTTCACTGGCTCAGGCACTGCTCACCATGAAGCTCAGAGGAGCCGTGACCATATTCCTGGTGATTTGCCTCTCCTGCCTGGTGCTCATTTCAGCATGGAAGAAAATTCATAAGGGAGGGAAGCTGCCTCAGGGGCCAACCCCTCTGCCCTTCCTCGGAGGCTGTAGGTGGAGACCAGTGAGCCCTTCAAATCGTTCATGGCGGTAAGCCTCGGGTGCTGGCGGGACGGGGGAGGCAGCAGATCTCTGTTCCAGTGGCATATAGGCCAAGTAACATCAGTGAAGGCTAGAGGCCTGGTGCATCATGCCTGTGCATCTGTGGAGTAATTGCTAAGCACGGAGCCCTGCAAATCCACAGGTAGCCATAGATGTCCGCATCCGCTTGATATCCGGGGACCATTTTTGCAGATTGTGGATTGGATGCAGAGCCAAATTTTACATCTAAAGCCTTGCAACTCTGCAGCTGTCCACAGATCACTTTTGTGGCTTGGATGTGGGTACAAATTTTGGATCCGCACAGGGTTCTAGCTGTCCATCCAGCCTCAGAGTTAGCTAGCTATTACTCCAGCCCCATACACCATCAATCTACCCATCCAACCCCCCATGATCTAAACTTAGCTAACCTATCCATCCAGTCCTGTCCTCCCACCCCACATTCTTGTTTCTTCTGCCCCATGCGTGACCATCTGCATGAAATGGCTGTCCATTACACCCAGCACATTAGAGTGAAGGGGTTTCCTTTGCACTGGCGTATGTAGACTGTCATACATGGCTGCTCAAGAATCAGGTGATATCTGTCAGTTCCCTGTTCTTGAGGAACCAGGACGCAAAACCCCTACTCTCTCTGGCTCATCTAAATTCTCCCCCAGCCTATACTTGAACCAGAAACCAAAAGCAATGAAAAGGCAGTGGGAGAAACACCTAAACCCCTCCAAACAAGGGTGATAAGATTAAGGCAACTGCCCTAGCCTCATCTACATCGAAGATGTAAAAAGGAGGCATCTCAATTAGCACATCAAATAGAGAACAGAAGCCTCATCTACATTAAAGATGGAACAAGAATTAGCATAGCGAATGGAGGACCAAGCTCCAAAGCAGGGAGAGCACTGAACTCTGGTATTGGCAAAGCAGGGATGCACTGCATCATGGGAGATCTCTGCTCCTGATGTAAATGAACCCACACCTGCACATACCCAGCTCCGCAGTTATCAGACCATTCTAGTTATTGATCACCAAAGCACTGAATCTGCCTGATTGCATTGTGAGTTCCCTTGAAGTAACAGGTCCCATAGCCAGGAATGATCAGTTCCTATTGTCCAGCATAAAGAAAACCACTCTGGAATACTTCCTTGAGACATTGTTTACCCATAAACAAACCTGGTTATCTACAAAAACCCCTACCCACATTCAAACCCCTGTTCTGATGCTTGGATCCAAAATGCTGCATCAGATCGATTGGAACCCCTCTTTCTGAATAATTGTGTTGGGGGCTCTGCCTATCTCAAGTGCTCCAGACCCTAAGCTGACCAGACTGTCTCCTGGGAACCTCTGAGCTTCATGGAGTGGTAAGACTCCCTCTTCTTCCCCCAACACACACACTCTCTCTTTCTCTTTTAGTCCAGGTATAACTTCCTACTTTTATAATCATACCTGGGCTTGTTCTCCAGTACCTCAACTGTAATAAGGGTGGCAGCTGAAAAGTGCTGTTGGACCCAGCCTGGTGTGCTGCAAAGAGACATATAAGGGGGCAACTGAGAAGTGCTGCATCATTCAGCCTGCTGAGTTCAGGGACATATAAGGGGTCATCTGAGAATGCTGATGTTGCAGCACAATTCCTGCATATGACCACCCCTCACCCCCCCACCCATTTGGTGCTAACAGTCAACCCACGACCTGACCTTATTAGGGCATAGCCATGGAATCGGCTGCACCTTTGGCTCCCATGTCATATATGGGGAATATAACTGACCATGGGAAACAAAACTCCCCAGCAACCAGGAAAACTGCAAGTGTCCCGCGGCTAATTCAGTGCTGGCACGAAGCCCATATCCCATATCTTGACCAATCAGTTAACCCTTCATGTCCCATTTAGTCCATAAAGAGGACTAAAGCCCAAGCCCCCACTGGAAGCCTCATCGCAACCAGCCTGATCAACTGGTCCTGACTCTCCTGCTCCCGTGTGCCCCCCCCCCCCCCCGAGCATGAATCATGTTTTTGCCGGCCGAATTTGAGACATGCTGTGTGTTTCTCCGGGTCTAGATGGTGAGGAGTTAACTATCAGTCTGTATTTTACAGCTAAGCTGTCTGTTTAATATTCCTTTGTATCAGTCTGTGGCTTGCAGTTAACTGCCCGTTTGTGTCTTGCAGCTAACTGTCTGTGTGAAATCTCTGTGTCTGTGCAAAAACTTTCTGTCTTGCAGTTAACTGCCCTCTGTGCATTGCTGTAAACCATCTGTGTAGCATAGTAGTGAGTGTCCCTGCCTGCCACGAGGGAGACTGGGGTTTAATTCCCAGACAGGAAGCCACTGTCTGTTTAAAATTAGCTTGGGTTTTTATAGTTAGTTGTCTGTTTAATACTTTCTTATATCAATTTATGTTTTGTGGTTAATTGTTTTTATATCCTATTATATTAATCTATACTTTATAGTTAATTGTTTGTTTAGATGGTTATAACTAGTTAAAAATCTATACTACTCCTGTTTTCATAATAAAATTCAGTTATTCCCTAACTGACTCGTTATTGACTCTGTGGGATCACTAACCTGTTGGAACAGCTGATAGTCCAGTCTGCTCAGATGCACTCCCTTAATCTGGAATGTGTGTGGGGGGGGGGGCGGGGGGAGGGGGAGAGAGGTTTTTTTAAATTTGGGGCTGGAGGGACCCAACCCGGAAACCTTAGGTCCTGCAGGGAGGGCACTTGTAACCATATGAATACACAAGTAACACAAACAGTACATTAACAGAATCACACCCTTAGATAAGGGGATAAGGCGGCAAGCCACATTTGTTGTGAATACAGAAATTTGGTAAATAGTATCAATAGAAAGAAAAGTATCAACATTGTAATAACATCAGTATTGTTCTTTACTTTAGTGAAATAGTATCAATAATGTAAACACTAGGAAAACAGTATTAACATTGTATCAATGCTACAATTTCAGAGACACGTTTCAATTGGTACTTTCATTCACACACACACACAAAGACAGGGAGACAGACAAACATACATAAGGATCTCACAGTTGTTATAGTTACAGCATTTTGGTGCTCATGGTAGTCACTGGCCAGGTGACTGTAGCACGAGGGTGAGGAGCAAGGTTCTGCCGATGCACATCAATACTCCTGGCTGGGATGGTGATGTAGACCCGAACCTACAGCCTTCATCTTTCTGTCCCATTTCATAGGGAAAAGATCCCATGTAAGGCTATGGGTTTTTCCTCTGTCATGCTGCATCTGCATTTGATGTGATCCTTAATCACCCACATTCTTGCAAGCCTGATCAGATATTATTCTTTGAAATGGGCTGGCTCCAAAGTGTATCAGGAGACTCCTCTTTGGTTAGTTGATTGTCTTCGCTCCTTTCTTCTCACCTCAAATATTTTAGGTGAAGTTGGTGTTTTCTTCGTCTGTTTCGATATCCTTCACTCAGACCAATTGTTCAGTCACTCTCCCTGTCTGCACTCACCTCAATTGCTTAGCCATTCACACTTCAATTACTCAGTGCCAACTCCTAGCTGAAGGATTCACATATTATTTTTAAAGCAAACATTATTTCATTTTTGACAGTGTCTTTTACAATTGAAAGCATTTATATTACATTTCACAGTGTGGCTTCTTATACTTAAAATAGGGGTTTTACAAATATATTGAAAGTGAGTGAAATTAACAGATAAAATGGTCTTAAAACAGATAGACTCATAGAAAGTAAATGAACATTTCAAAGGATAACTTTTTATTACAGTTACCATGTGTCAGGCTGAAGTGCCTTTTGGTATGGGGGGGGGGGTGTTTATGACTCCCTTCTTTCATATATTTTTCAAAAACAAGATTTGGCCAACAATCACCCCCCTCTCCTCCAGGAAGGTAACCCTAAAAATGCGCATACCCACAGTGACAGCAAATCTGGTAAGAGTAGAGAGGAGTGGGGAACCAGTGCCCAGCTTCCTCCCCTTTGCCAGGTTCTGGGGGGAAAGCAGGGGGCCCACCCCATGGGCAAAGTTTTCTGATGGAGAAACTCGCACCCAGGATGGTCACAGTAGAGCTTCTTCCAGGGTCATTGAAGTGTTGACAGTAGCCATGGCCAGATATGCAATCACATGACTCTACCTCTTTGTGGAAACATGTCCCTGTGCATGTGCAAACACTGGTGCAAAGTGCTGTACCACACCTCCATGAGCAAACACCGTAGAAGACGTCACCACATGTGCTAACACATACAGGCAAACTTGTCGCTCTGCGTGCATGCATGAGCAAACACACACATGTGCAAACACCCCCGTGCAGACTTGCTCCTGACGCTGCAGGCGTGCATTGGTGAACACACCAGTGCAAGCTTGCGGCTGTGCATGCACGCAAGGGCAAACGGGCTGAAGCAGATCAGAGAATCTGGCGCCTTGTCTCTCTCTTCTTCCCACCCCAGCACTGGCCGCCTCCTCTCTCTTCCGCTTCACCTGCCCCCGGCCTCCCCACTGACGGCCTGAGAGTCTTCTCCTCCACAGCCCCTGCCGCCTTGCACGGAGCCTCGATGCGGGGAGAGGCAGAGGGCTCAGTCCCCGAACCACGGGTGGAAAGACAAGGGCAAATCCCAACCCGCAGAAGGCTCGGTCTCCCTGGTGCCAACAGAGGGCACATTCCCCATCGAGGGGTGCCCGGGCGGAGTGGGCGGGAGGGGGAGTCCCAGGAGGGGGCGCCCTGTCAAGGTGGGGGGCACGGACAGGCGACCCGGCTGAGCGTGGGGGGGGAGGTCCCAGGTCTGAGCAGATGGAG
This sequence comes from Emydura subglobosa, assembly GCA_007922225.1. Lineage (NCBI taxonomy): Eukaryota > Metazoa > Chordata > Testudines > Chelidae > Emydura > Emydura subglobosa. The sequence continues at coordinate 398,062 of ML681564.1, forward strand.
GGGCGCAGGAGGAAACGTGGAGGGGGGTGAGCGCCCCTAACCCCCGTTCCCTAAGTGCCTTGTTTAGCTGGACTCCAGCTCCCACTGGACAGCGGAGGGGAGGGAGAGGGGTTCATCTGCTTCCAGCGGGGACAGGAGCAGGGAGGCTGGCGGGGCGCAGCGCAGCGCTCCCCCGGCCGGGCCGGGGCGGGGCGGGAGCGGAGAGGGGCCATCGCTGACTTCATGCCCAGACCTGAGCTCGCCATTGGCCTCGTGGCCCGTCACTCACCGCACTTCCTCCTCGCCCCGGCCAGCACCCGTAAAGTTTGGGCCGGGGGGAGAGAACTCGGCCGCGGCGGGCGGAGGCGAGCGAGAGGCGCCGCGCCGGCCGGGTGGGTGCCGCGCGCCCCGGCCAGCTCTTGGCCGTGCGCCCTGCGGGATGCGTTGCCCCCTGCGGCTGTGACAGGCGGAGCCGGACGCCTGGGTCCGTGCCTCAGTCCCAGGGCCACCATGGCCTCGACACCCGCCTGCGGCTGCCCCCCAGTCCTCCCCTCTTCCCCCGGGACCTCGGGAGGGTGCACGGCAGCCCCGGAGCCCGCCCCGTGCCAAGGGGTCTCGTTCCACATCCAGATTGGGCTGACCCGGGAATTCGTGCTGCTCCCCGCCGCCGCCGAGCTGGCGCACGTCAAGCAGCTGGCGTGCTCCATAGTGGACCAGAAGGTAAAGGGGGCGCGGGGCGCTGGGCGCTGCCCGAGGAACGAGGCAACTCGGGCCCCAGAGGAGGAAGAGCCGCTGTCTGTGCGCGTGTGTGTGTGTGTCTCGCTCGCCCTGTGTGCGTCTGCGTGTTGTGTGACTGGCTGTGTCCCTGTATTGCTGTGTGTATGTGTGACTGCGATTGTGTGTTGTGTGTATGGTCGTGGGGCGTTTTGTGACTGATTGTGTGTGAGTGCCACTGTGTGCTGTGTGTATGCTTGTAGGGCGTGTGTGTGACTGATTGCATGTATGATTGTGTGTGTGCAATTGCATGTTGTGTGAATGATTGTGGGGTGTGTGTGTAACTGCGGTTGCATGTATATTGTGTGTATGATTATGGGGCCTGTAGCGGGAGTGTTTGCATGACTACCTATGCATCATCGATGTATGTGCCTGGAATTGCGTGTGTCAGTGGGTGTGTGTCCAGGAGTCTGCATGCCAGGTGCGTGTGTAAGGCTGTGTTAGCAGCGTGACGATGGAAAGGATTAACCTTCTGTGCCTGGGAGAGGGGACCGGCACTCTGGGATGGGGTGGAGGAGGAAGGAAGTGGGGTACAGGGGAATGTGGGAAGCTGTGTGCATGTAGATACGGTAATGGAGCATGATGGGGGCACATGGAGGGGCTGGGATGCAGCCAGCTGGGGTGAGACTGGCTTGCGGTTGAGGGCTGGGTTTTGTCTCTGTTCGACTCTCCCCACAGGGGAGGGGGTTTTGTTTGTTTGGAAACTGCAACTTTTAAGGTTTAAGCTGCAAGCTCTGTGCTCCTTGCCCTGCCCCAGGCAAGGGGGTCCCCCCACCCCTGCTCCTGAAGCAGCAGGGCTCCAGCCGGCAAGTAGAAACTCTGCCGGGCCTGGCCGTGGCTCCTAGCCAGACAGGAAAGTGACAAGGGTTCACAGAGGCCCGTCTGGGTTCAAGGGGCTGTGGACCAGCCAGGCCAGGGCAGACCAGAGGGGGGTCCCCATCTGCATTCTGGGGGTGACAGGGAAGTAGCTGTGAGACCAGGCTCTGGTCTGGGTGCCAGGAGCTGTGCTAGAAGGTCTGGGGACTGGGGCTGGGTATCCATGCTGACAGTGTGTTCTGCAGTTCATCTTTCAGGGACACCCTTGATGGCTTGATTCCCGTTAACAAGCTCCAGGGCTGACCCCCTCCACTGTGTCCACACTGCCCTGGGCTCTCAGGGCACAGGCTGCGGAGGCCTAAAGGGGAAGGACAGCAAGGGGTCCATCATGGGCCTGTTTCAGTCTCCAAGCCCTGTGCTGGTGGGGCAGCCTGCAGTCTGCACGGCAGAGCTGCCAGGGCTGGGAAGCAGGGGAGGTCCTGCTGGCTGGGGAAAGGGCCCCATCTCCGTCTCTGCTGGATCTCCTAGCTGGACCCCGCACATGTGCCAAGCACGCCCAGTCCCAGAGCCCGAGCATGGAGCGATTTAGCAACTGGCTCAGGCCCCATGGGCAGAACCAATCCAGATCACCAGCCCTTGAGCTTGGCCCAGACTTGATTCATTCAGCTGCCTTGGACACAGGTGCTTCTGTTGGGGGTGGGCACAGATGATGCCCCAGCCTCAGAGAGGCATGCCGTGGGGCTTCGGGGGTGCAGTGCACTCAGGTGTGTGTGTGTGGGGGGGGGGTCAGACATGCAGGCAGGAGTCAGTGCTGACTGTAGGGGCTATGGGGCATGTGGAGGAGCTGTCCAAAGGGTAAACAGGGGTGGCTCTTGGATGAGAGACCTCAGAGATGCTACAGGAAGAGGTGTTGCGGTCAAGTGGAAAGGGCCCAGGATTAGGAGTCAGGACTCCTGGGTTCTATCTTCAGTGGTGGGAGGGGTGTGGGGGCTAGTGGTTAGAGCAGGGGGGCTCTGAACATCAGGACTCCTGAGTTCCACCCCCAGCTCTGGAGTTTAATGTGGCCTAGTATTCAGCACAAGAGACTGAGAATCAAGACTCCTGGGTTCTCTTCCTGCCTCTGCCACTGTCTCGCTGTAAGGCCTTGAGCAAATCCCGTCCTCTCTCCGTACCTGTTTTCCCCAGCTGTACATTCCTGACTCGCCTTGTACTCTGCTGGGCTTGGAGATCCAAGGATGCACAGTGCCACTGAAGAATTACGTGCTACTACCTATAGGGGGTGCGCTTCCCTTGTACTCAGTATGGGGAAATTGCCTTGAGGCCCCAGGCAGGGACCAGCCCCAGTCTAGTGCTAGGGGCTGAGGTGCTGGTGGAGGTGCTGTCGGCCTGGGAGATGCAAAAGCCAGGCCATGATTACTGGTGGTTATTAAAGCTCCCACAGCTGCTTTCACAAGGGCAGGGCTATTTGCTCCAGTCTCCTGGCTAAATTCCAGGCTGGATAATTGTCTTCCACTTCCTTAAATTCCTGACTATAGTTTCAATTTGATTCATGCTTCACTTCCCCCTGTGATTGAGAATCTGTGTGGCTGTTAAAGAGCTGCTACGCCTCACCCCAGAGGTGGCATTGCAGTGCCTAGTGTTTAGATTTTGCTTTATGAATCCCTCAGGGCTCCTAGGCATTGCCCTGATCTTGATCTACCCTTGAACAGAGAGAGGGCTGGTGCCTGGGCTGGAGAGAGCTCCCTCCCTTCAGGTTTATTGCCTGCAGTTCTATGTCAGCTTCCTGCAGATCAGTCACAGTTTTGGCAGCCGCTGGGAGAAGGGAAAGCCTGATGCAGGGATTAACCCTTGGCTGGCCAGCCCTGGAGGAGGAGAAAGAAGCCGGGTTCTTTGTGGACCAGCCTTAGCAGCGCCTGCCACTCACTGCCCCCGTTGTGAATTGGCTGGCGCAGACACACACCCCCCCCCCCCCCCCCCCCCCCGCCAGCAGTGACAGGAGGCTATCCTGAGCCCTGCAGGGGATGCTGGATTTGGGGAGGGGTCAAGGAGGTGAAACACTGAGGGTGAGGGAGGCACTGGGAGCCTGCTATGGAGAGGGGTAGGGATTATAGGGGTCTCTAAGGGAAGGGTCTCCAGGGACCACCTAGAATGAGCCAGTTTGCGCCATATCTGGGGTGTGTGGTCATTTCCACTTCCCCTGGGGTGGGCTCAGGCTGCCTCAGTACTCCCACGCCTCCCTCCAGTCTTCTCATTGCAGAGTTCACCTTTCTGATGGGGCCTCAAGGGGAGCAGAATGGGGCACTTGAGTCACCGTGTCCCCAGGAGACACCTCCTACCCTCCAGACCTGCCTCCCTCGCTGGAAATCCATTCCCCACCTCTGGAGAGAGAGGAGCACAGGAGGGAGACAGGCAGCTCTCCCAGGCCTGCCCTGGGAGGTGGTATTGCAGGGGAGGGCTCTAAGCGGAGGCAGAGAGGGATTTGCCTGACAGCAGCTGCCTTTTGTCTTTTATGGCACTGCCACGTTCCACCCCAGAGGTGGCTGCGTTTTAGTGCTTGGAGGAGCAGCAACTTCTCTAGCTGACCAGGGAAAAGGTGTGAACTGTGCACACACACCGTTCTCCCCCACCCCCAAACAAGGCGCTACTGCAATGCATCCAATAGCAATAAAAATATACTGCATCTAGTGCACTGGAGCCCTGGGTCAAAACTCTGGGTTTTAGGTGCTACCATAATATACCTAATAGCAATACAAAGGTACAGACTCTAGCACAAGGGGATCCTGGTGCATGACCAGATGCTTTTGTAATGCACTGAATAATTAGGATCACCTGGGCATTGACTGATCTACCATGGGCTGGGTCCTATGGGGAGGCGCTGAACCAGGGTAGGAAGAAGAGCTTTTTGAGGTCTCCAAGTGACCAGACATGTTGGGAGGAGCAAATCCTGGCCTGCCTTGCCTTCCAGCTTTGAATCTGTAGCTAACTGGGGTGGACTTTGAATTGCTGGGATGTTATCAGGGAAAGGTCCCTGCCCATGGAAAACATGTTGGCCGAGCATGCCTATGCACAACTGCCCTCTGATGAGTGGTATCAAAACCGTTTGCTTGTGTGTCATAGCCAAACTGCTCATGGAGATTCTCCGGTGGCACTGAGTTTCAGAGACCAAAGTCTTGAGATGCTGTGGGTTTTGTACATTACATTAAAAAGCAGGAGCATGAGTGAAGAATAATATAAGAATGTCCAGCAGGTCTTGACAGGTGAGGGCTAAAGGTTCTAGATCAAGGGTGTCAAACATCTGCCCACCAACCTTTTTGGTCTGGCCACTGGCAGCAGCATGTACTGCCGTGACATCTTGTGGCGTTGTATTCTCTTGCAGTGTCACATGCTACTACGAGATCGGTTGCCGCCAGAGAGTACAACGCCGTGAGATGTTACGTGCCAGAGTATACCACACTGCGAGATGTCGCGGCGTCACACGCTGCCACGAGATCTGTGTATTCTGGCAGCAGCGCATGGAGCACTGTGTGCGTGAGACACAGTGTTCCAAAAGGTGGGAGAGGGACAGTGTGGTCTCGGGGCATTGCGCAGTACTATAATTCTTAATCATTGATTGATTCTTTTAATCATAAAATAGTAGTTGTAGAAGTGAATTTATTGCAGTTTTTATATCGCTGATATCTAGCAAATGAATATATAATACTACATAAAAATGGTTGTGCTAAGTATTTCAATTTAAGTTATTGTTAGACCTGAAAGCAGTTTCAGCCCAACCAAAACCCATAATAATTAACAGGCATGCATAATAAAACCTCAAGAACAATGGCTATTCTGTCTTTCCATAAGAACGGCACATTTCATACACCCCTGCTCCACCGCCTCCTTGTGGCGTACCCTTTTATCTGTAAAGATTCCACCCATTTCTCCCTCTCCCCCAAGGATAGTCAGAAATTCTGTTCCGTCTCTGTTTTTATTACTCCTGTTCTTACTAAAAAGAACAAGGTCTGTATTTATAAGTAAAAAGATAAAGAAATGTAAATCAATTGTTTAAATAAGAAAAAGACCGTATATAAGTGATCTTTGTAACACTGTAAAGCTGAAGCTAATTTTTCAGACTTCCTGATATTGTAAATAAACCTCTCCAGTCTTGTCTATGCTTCCTGATTCTTGAGAAAAAAATCCTTCTTGCTTTACAATTTGGTGCAGCAAGCAGGGTGCAACTGGGATCCTTGGAGAGTTTCCCACAACCAAGGACAGAGTGAGTGCATTTTATACTTACCACCTGTGGTGTGCACCTTGGTCTGAGATATCCCTTTGCACCCTTTTTTTTAATAAAACAAACCATGCATAAGGCACATAGACAAGAGGACTGAACAGGGATTGGGTTTTGGGGTTATAGTTTTGGTCACATTTTCAGGGTGCAGGGATTGCTTCGGTGAAGGCTGCATTGCCAAGTACTGAGCACCAGAGTGTGCGTTAGTAGTGCTAAGTACAAGGATGTGCTTGGCTGTTTCACCTGAAACGCCATTTAAATGGGTTTTAGGAAGCTGGGTGACAATGTCATAAAAATTGCCCCAGGGTGCTTCAATGATACCATCAACGGGAGAAAAATCATTGAATTTCTAAAAGAAAAAAATGCAAAGGTTCAGAAATCTATGGTAAAAGATGGATGGACCCGTGTAAGTGTGAAAGACAGTTTGTTATGGTGGTCTGGTCAGACAAAAGGAAAGCTAGAGAAAGGAGTTGTGATACTTTACTGTGAATATGCAAGAAAGGTAAAGGAGTTAGAGGAACTTCAAGAGGCTTTTACATCAGTGCAGAGCCAAAAGGCAGATCTGAACCCTAAATTAAATGAACTTCAAATGAAGAATAGTACTTTAAAGGTTAAAATGAAAGAATGTAACTCCTCTGCATATCATATTACTGGTATCAAGCAATAGGAGGATCACACCGATTTTGGTTCAGACAATGATAATAAAAATAACCAAAAAGAAATTAATTGAAAACAGCTCACAAATACAAAAATGGAAGCTGGCACACACAGAGGGAACTCAAGATAATTGGCCTCTTCCTCATCCTCCATTTAACCCAGAACCTGATGCCAGCACTCCTCTGGCCCCATTCCAAGTAATCACGCGATAGACGGGACAGGGAGATAATAGAATAACTCAACATACTTATAAGTATACTCCTCTCAGTACCAGGGAAATGAGGACTTATTAAAGGATCTCCCGGATCTAAAGCCCAAAACCCTAGTCAGGGACAGGACCATGGCCAATTGAACCCGTGTAATACTCTGTCTTTTCAGTCCAGTCCTGACCCCCCTCCTACTCCGTTCTCCTCCTCCCCCTACTTTGCCATGTTTTTTCTGTGAGAGGACTGGACATTGGGCAGCTGGATGCCCCATCCGGACAGCCCTGGGTAACCAACCGCAGCCAACAGCTCAGCCCACTGCCAGCTCCTACTCACACCTGAGCAGAAAAGAAATGGCTAGACTTTTGAACTCCATGACCCAGTAGGATTCAGCAGCTCCCTTATCCGTGAGTCCTATGGAGGTGGATATAAACCTTTTGAGACCACATTTGCAAGCATGGATAAGGGGCCAGCCATGCACAATTCTTGTGGACATGGGAGTGTCCGTTTTCCCTTACTGATATCCTCCCTCCCCATTACTAAGCAATACATTACGATTTCAGGGATAGAAGGCACACGCATCACTGACTACAGGAACCACCCCAGAGCAACAAGGAAAAAAAGATTAAGAAAACATGTTGTGAGCCCAGAGGGGCATTGTGGCAGGAGTAAGGAGAGGAGTAAGTGCAGGACCTTTGGATTCAGTTTCCTGGGACAGTACGTAGAATAATAACATCTGGGCTAATAAAAATGTTGTTTTGGAAAATTAAAAAAATGATTAAAGGAAAGAGAGTGAGAAATTAACACTACAGAAGCTGGAGGGAATTGTACAGTTGAAAGTTATAGAAAATGTTCCTTTTGTCTTTCAAAACTTCAAGAAAAGCGAGTGCCAGCAAAATGCTGAAGAACAACACCATGAATTTATTATTGCAACAAAGATTGTTTTGTGTTTTGTGTTCTGTGCTGTTTGTCTTGTTACTAACATTGTGTGGTAGTAGTGAGAGGGCCTACCATCAATCAAACTTCCATGTGACTGTAAGCCCTTCCCTACCCACCTCTATAACCAGAAGTCCCGCCCCATCCAGTCACCTGACATCTGGTCCCTCATCGGTTATGTCTTCCTGGTGAAGATGGGCACCTGCCCGGAAGTGGGGTGGTGAGAACGCCCCCCGACTGCTCCCCACCAATAGGGGAGGGTTTCGCTCCCAGAGCTGGGATTGGCCCCAGCAGGGGTTTTTGAATGTGTGCCAAGAGCGGGTATTGGCCAGTGAGGATGCGGGGAGGAGCAGGGCACCAATGGGAGAGGGTTTCGCCCCCAGAGCTGGGATTGGCCCTAGCAAGGATTTTTGAATGTGTGCCAAGAGCGGGGATTGGCCAGCAAGGATGCAGGGAGGAGCAGGGCACCAATGGGGTTGTTCAGGCAGCCCCTCGGAAGTCTCGGGTGCCTTCAAAGCATCTCATTTTTGAAACCGCATGGTTCACAGCTCGTGGAACATAGACGCCTTCACCACCACTTCGAAATTTGTTTTGGCTCCTAAGTTCATGGACCCCAGGTGTAGAAAGCGCCGCATTAGCGAGGAGGACAGCCCTTTGGCCCGGGCTTTGTTCAACACACCGGAGCCCGACGAGCCTGACAGCCTTACACTGTCCCTGGAGGAGTCACTGGTGGGGCAGGCCGAAGGAAGAGATGCGGCGCAGGTAAAGGAATGAGCATGGTTGGTGTGTGTGTGTGTGTGTGGTGGTGGGGTTAGTAACTGAGCCGGGCCTTAAAACAAAAAACCACAGTCCATAGAGACTTACAGCTATTTCTTTTTATGAAAATTTTTCAGCAGGTCGATGAGGCCAGGAACATGGACCCCTTCACCACACCTGTGAGGCCTCCGAAAGTTGTTTTGGCTCGTAAGTTCTTGGAGCCCAGGTGCAGAAAGCGCTACATTAGCGAGGAGGACAGGCCTTTGGCCCAGCCTTTGTTCGACACGCCGTGGCCCAAAATCTGAGCACCCGACGTGCCTGACGGCCTCACGCTGTCTGTGCCCCTGGAGGAAGGTGAGTCCCCTGAGTCACTGGTGGGGCAGGCCAAAGGAAGAGACGAGTTGCAGGTAAAGAACCGAAAATGGTTGGGGGGGTTAGTAACTGAGCAGGGTCTACACACAAAAACAAAAGCCAAGCCATAGAGACTTACAGCTATTTCTTTTCTGAAAATGTTTTTCAGCAGGTGACCACAAACAACGTTGCATCAGACAGCGTAGACGAATCGGGCCCGGCCTGCTTCTGCTCAACACCAATACAAATCAATGATGAGGATGACGCATTTAAGAGGAGTATTGGCATGGAACAAGCTGAGCCGGTGCCACATCTTGAGCGTAAAGAAGCCATGTGGGCTATTGCACGTGTTGCTGTTTCTGCTACCCTTAATTACTGTCTTAGTGAAAAGCTTTTTGAAGATTGTGAGGGTTGTGTCATAGATGCTCCAGGCCAATGGGACCATGACTGCTTGACTTGGACTTCAGAGGATATAAACTGCAAGCTTTGGGTCCTGTGTGCCAAACTATGTTTTGAAAGTCTGTTGAATTCTGTTATTGTCATTCTGTTATTATGTTATAAAATGTCTCTGCTTAACTCAAGAACATTTAGCAAGCGGGGTGGCTTTGGTAAATGCTGTGCAATTTGATGAAGACCCATGTGGTGTTTTAAAGGAAATGACCACACCAGAGGATGCCTGTTTTGAGTGTTATATGGACCGTTTGGTCTGCACAAAAAGTTACAGAACCTTACTTAGGAAGCAGACTATTTGTAAGAAATCCAAAAGGGTTAAGTTAGAGAATGGTGAGGGGCCTACACATGATATTAGGCTTGTTAGCTGCAAATAAAAGTATTGAAAAGGGGCTTTGGGCCTATCTGTATTTCTGTAAGATGGCCTGTGTGGGCCTTATATATATATATATGATAAATGTTTCAAGGTGGCTGCAGGCCTTTTAAATAAAAAACATTTTTGTGAGAACCCAGCTATTGTGTCTTTGTGTATTTACAGAAAAAAAAAAAAACCTGAAATGCATAGTAGAAAAAGAAAAAACAAACAAACCAGGACTGCTTGAGACATGGGCCTGACTTACCAAACCCCCCTCTTCCCTCCCCGCTCCCTGAATTCCAAGAAGCCAGCCAGGGGTTAGACTTATCGGGTAATAGGTTTACAGTAAGGGGCCAGGGAAGGGAGGAGGAAAGGGTGGGGGGTAAATTAATGCTATTGGACAGTTTAAAATAAAGCCTCAGGAATTGCTGGGTTATGACAGCTTTAAAATAGTATATGCATATGCATACATTGATATTTGCAAGATTCTGCAGTCAGAGAATAACATTAAGCTATGTTATGTATGGCCATTATTATTTAATACTATAAGAAGACCCTAAAGGAAAATTTTAAAAAAATGTACCCCAGTTGTGCATGTTACAAAAGGGAACATTTGGGATATAGTGATTAAATCACCTTGCTAAATGGACTTTGAAAGACTCAGAATGGTATAAAAAAACCTTAGCTTTTTTCCTCCGAACAGACACTATTTAAACTGCTGGACAATTGGTCAGGCCTAAATTACAGGAAGATTTGTTAGAGTTTGTTATTTCTTCCTACCAGATAACCTCTGAAGGGGATAGTTTATGGCATACCTGTGCATGGTTTTTGGTGGGAAGGAAGTATTATCTATTTCCCATCACTGGCAGGCCTTCATTTTAAACAATGTTAGTGAAAAATGTATAGATGTTAGGGTGACTGGAAATCCTTTAAGCAACAAACAGTGGGAGGATATAATTGTATGCTTTATGTAGTTGTTAATATTAATTTATAGGTGTTATGTAACCAAATAAGGGTCTATGGGGTGCTGTTGGAAATGTATACATTTACATACAGTTATGGATAAAAGAATTATAAAGTAACCATGTGGACACATGAAGTTTGTCACAAAGACAGTTTGAGCATGCAGCTGAAGGCTAAAAGGCAGTTAGAATGTGCTGACCGATAAGCATGGTCAGCGAGGTCTGGGCGGCGTTTTCTCTGAAGCTAAAATCAAGATAGCAAACTGTCCTATGGCCTCTTTCTTTTGACTGAAGCTGTATTTTTCCATTTTAACAAGGAACTAGTCTGTGTTTTCTTATACGACCCGCCACTTCGCTGCACGTGGAGGTGGAAAGAGCAGGCAATAAAGGGTAGCAGGTTTGATTATTTTTAACGTATATTATATTATGTTATTTTTTTGTTCAAGCTATTTTTACTAAGAATGAGAGGTGTTTTTATTGCAGTGTGATCTAGTGATTATGGAATCGAACCCTTCAAGCAGCCTTTCATCAGGGCAAGGTAAAGCCCCTATTTTAACTATATAGTGGGGTGGAGGCTTGAATAGTTTGCAGCGTGTCATACTAACTCAAATTATGCTTGTCTTTTATTTAAAAAGATGCACCTGTGCCTGCTTGTTTGTATCCTGTGGTGGAAGGTAAATATTTGCAATTGTGTTTTATTTTTAAAGTTGTGCAAAAGGTGGTGTTTTTTCATGCTTGAATTGAGCTATGTTAAACAGTGTGGGTTTTTTAAAGTATTTTGCTGTGGGGTAATTTGAGGGTTAACTGCTTGGAGGAACATGTGATGATGTGTTTTTATGTGTTTAAATGGACAGTGGAGGTTTTTAAAAGAATTTTGCTGTGGGCTAATATATTTTTGAGGGTTAATAACTGCTTGGAGGAACTTAGTCTGAACATGTGCTGACATGTTTTTGTGTGTTTAAAAATGCCAGTGGACGGTTTTTTAAAAGCAATTTTGCTGTGGAGTAAAGTAATTTGAGGAACTTAGTCTGAACACGTGCTGATGTACTTTTATGTGTGTAAATTGACAGTGGAGGTTTTCATGGCTTGATTTTGCTGTGGGCTAAAGTATTTTTGAGGGTTAATAACTGTTTGGAGGAACACATGATGATGTGTGCTTTTATGTGGTTTTTTTTTTAAGTGTTTTCATGGCTTGATTTTGCTGTGGGGTAAAGTAATTTGAGG
>ML681564.1:409804-512969 GCA_007922225.1 Emydura subglobosa
AAGTGTTTTCATGGCTTGATTTTGCTGTGGGGTAAAGTAATTTGAGGAACTTAGTCTGAACACGTGGTGATGTGCTTTTATGTGCTAAAATGGACACTGGATATTTTTTAACAATAATTTTACTGTGGGGTAATTTGAGGGTTAATAACTGCTTGGAGGAACTTAGTCTGAACATGTGCTGACATGTTTTTCTGTGTTTAAAAGTGGACAGTGGAGGGTTTTTTTAAAAAAAAGAATTTTGCTGTGGGGTAAAGTATTTTTGAGGGTTAATAACTGCTTGGAGAAACAGTCTGAACACATGCTGATATGTTTTTATGTGTTTAAATGGACAGTGGAGGGGTTTTTAAGTGTTTTCTTGGCTTGATTTGTGCTGTGGACTAAAGTATTTTTGAGGGTTAATAACTGCTTGGAGGAACTTAGTCTGAACATGTGGTGATGTGCTTTTAAGAAGTTGGTTTATTTTGTGCAAAAGGTGTTTGTGAGCTAAGGGTTAAAAACGGCCTGCAGGATTTAGTATGATGACAGGGTGGGGGTAGAGATAAATATTTTGATGGCTTTATATTATGCAAAAAGGTGTTTGTGAGCTAAGGGGTTAAAACGGCCTGCAGGATTTAGTCTGACCACTTGGGTAATATGTTAAAAAAGATAGTTATGGTTGGGGCAATTTTTTGCACATTTTGGTTTTGAGGCCTGGTAGCAAAACTAGGGGTAAAATCAATGTTTGCAGTACAGACTGAAATTGTATTTTATTTTAAAAGCTGATAAAACCATTTTATAATCATGTTGTTTTTTGTTTTTACAGTACGGTCCAAACCTGAAAGAAGTTTAAACCTCAAAAGAAAAAGAAAAGAGGAAGATTTAACACTTTCAGAGCCTGACAGAGAGATGAAGTCTAGTAAATATATTTTAAACAAATATGTAGCCGGTGTGATAAAGTTACATTTTCTAAAAATGTTATATTTGATGCTAATTGGAACATTTGTTTTCTTAATCAGGCACAGCCTGCTTTCCTGATGCTGTTGTAGCTGGAGTTCCAAAGAACCAGAAATCTTCTCCAAAGCCGACTCAAAACAGCAAAGCAGCCCAGATGAAGCAACAGGAAAGTTCTGAGCTCAGATATGTCAACCCCAAAGACTCTGGTAAAAAGCACCAGCACATCTCCAGTTTCTCAGCGGTTGACACCACACCAAACCCTGAGATAGCTGTGAGCGAAAACACACGCATTCACAAACCCGGAGCACTTGCTGTAGGGGTTGTGAATCAAAAACCAAGGGCTGAAAGCTCCTATGAGGCTGGGGTGTTGAAGAATTATTACAAACCAGGCCCCCACCTCGTTACGTCTGATGCAGCTCTTTGTTATTCTAAAGAGCTATGGGAAAAATATGACGCTTCATTCAGAGCGCAAATGGGTGAATATAATGCTTTGTTCAGAGAGTGTGACACTTTGTTCAGAGAGCGTGACGCTTTTGTTCACAGAGCATGATGCATTGTTCAGAGCGCAAATGGATGAGCATAACGCTTTGTTCAGAGAGTTGATTGGTACTGTATTTTCAAAAAACCATGTAAAAATTGCAAAAGCTCTTAATAAATACGCTGAAAAATATTTCAGTTTTCCAGAGGGTGGATCTGAAGCTGCACAGCTAGTCATGATAAGGGGCACCCGACCGCTACAGTGTAACCAAAAAGGGGGGCACCATTTGAGGGGTAGACGGGCGGCTGCCAAAAAGTTACGGGCCAGGGTCATTGCAAACATTTTTAAAAAAGCTAAAAAGGTGATGAGGAGAAAAAAACAAAAAGAAATGCCCCCTAGTGGAGATTCTCAAACTGGTGCATCTGAGAATGGGGAGGTGGAAACCGGCTCTTTAGGTGGGGCCCCAGCTGCTCCCTTGGAGCCTGACGTAGAAGACGACCCCGTAGAGGATCCCCCAAATAACCCCACCCCCGATGTGTATGTGGAGCGGATGAGAAGCTGGCAAAGGGAATTACCTAGATTTAGGATTCTGTGTATTCTGAGGAATTTCGTTTTGTCAGTCTTGAGCGAATCAGTTCAGTTGAGCAGGTCATTGAAGCCATGTACAGGGGGATACAGTTGGTTCTCGATATTAACGTCAGGCTAGGCCCGGACGATTACGTTCAGTTACGTTTAGATGGTCGTAATTTAAACAATCCTTTGTTTTCAGTCAGAAGACATAGGGACGACTTGTCTGATGAGGATTTTTTAAATCAGGCCTCTAAACTGTTGCAGAGTAACAGAAAGGTGCACGTCGATGGGACGTTATGCCTCGTTGTGACGGTTGTGAAAAACATGGGCGGGGGCAGCCGTAGGGTTTTAAATTCTATCCTCAGCAGTCAAATCATCCACAAAAAGAGACAGTGTTTAGTGGACCTGGCTTACACAGGTACCAATGTGTGTTTTGCAGACGGCCTCTTGGCCGTCATGTCCGACCACAAACCTACAGATGCAGAATTGTTAGACGGGGTGAGAAAGTTGCATGAAAAACTGGGTTGGTCAGACCAAAAAAAGATTATGCTCAGTGACGTGGCAGCATTTGAACAGCATTTGTTTGTCAACATACAGGTGGTGCATTACATGATGAAAGGGAAGTGGGTTTTTTTTAAAACGGGGGGTCCGGTGTACCCTAAGACATTTTTTATCCTGCTGCATGATGAGCATTACTATGGGGTTTTTGATGTGAAAAGGTTGTTTGGGGCAAAAAATTATTGCGAGGTTTGCCACATGTTGTTCAGTCATGACCACTCTTGCAGATACTGTTACCGCCTCTGCTTCAGTGCGACGTGTTCGGACAATCTGGGCATGCTTCTGAGATGTCCTAGATGCAGACTGCTTTGTCAGTCCCAAGAGTGTTTTGACCGTCATGCAGAAGCGGCATCCAAAAACCAAGTCGAATGCCGATCTAAAATTTTGCGTGATAAGTGTCAATCTTACGTGGACAAAGGGCACGAGTGCAAAGGATGACACTGTAAGCAGTGTAACGGTTTCACCACCCATGGTATAGATGACCACGTGTGTTTTATGGACAACATTAGAAAGCCCGAAAAGTCAGAAAAGTATATTTTTTATGATTTTGAGTGCACGCAGGAGACGGGGTTGCACGTGCCCAATTACATTTTTGCTATGTCCCTAAAGCCGGAAAAATCTTGGGAATTTAAGGGCAGAGAGTGCCTTTTTAATTTCGTTCATACCTTTATTAGCCAAAAATTTCGGGGGTACACATTCATAGCGCACAATTCCAAAGGTTACGACGCTTACTTTGTCATCAGGGAGTTACTGAAGGAAATGATGGGCGTAGAGTTGATAACTCAGTGTAGTAAACTGTTGTGCGTGGAAGTTAAGGCTTTGGGCGTCTGTTTTATAGATTCTTTAAAATTATTGCTCATGAAGCTTATCAAGCTCCCCCAGGCTATGGGTTTTGAAGGCTGCAAAGGGTACTTCCCACATTTTTTTAACACTTTAGAAAACCAAAAGTATGTGGGATCGGTGCCCAGGTGGAGCACTACGGCGTCAACAGTATGATACCCCAGGAAAAAGCAGACTTTCTCAGCTGGTACGGAGACCCCAAAACGATATGTTTGACTTGCAAAAAGAGCTCGCGTATTACTGTCAGCAGGATGTCAAAATTTTGAGACAGGCCTGTATGCTGTACAGAGAAGAGATCATGAAAATGATGGCAAAATTAGACGTGGAAGAGAGGGGGTCTGGCAACTTAGTGGAGGTGACAGTGTATGTAGATCCTTTCCAGTACATAACTCTGGTGTCAGTCTGCATGACAATGTACAGATTTATGTTTTTACAGTCTAACACAATAGCCCTTCTCCCGCCCGACAACTATCACAGGCAGAAAAAGAGATATTCGACCCCATCTATTCAGTGGCTGCTGTATACCGCTCACAAAGAAAATATAGAAATACGTCATGCGTTACGGGGCGGGGAGTTACAGGTGTGCCCCTACTTTCTAGATGGTTACGCCGTCGTTGATGGGGTACGCACGGCCTTTGAGTTTAACGGGTGTTTTTTTCATGGCTGCGTCACCTGTTACCGTGAAAAAACTGTGAACCCTATGACAGGGGCGACTTTCGGGTTTCTTTATTACAAAACTCAGCTCAAAACCGACTATCTGAAAAGACTAGGATACATAGTCAGGACTCTGTGAGGACACGAATGGGAGGTGATGATAGAAACAGATAGGGACCTTGTGGCTTCCTTAAACGAAGTGCAGTTGCCTCAGCCTCTGGTCCTGAGGGATGCTCTTTTTGGGGGTGGGACTAATGCCATCCGTCTGTATTACAAACCTAACCCCGGTGAAAAAATCCACTATTATGATTTTACCAGCCTGTACCCTTTCGTAAACAAAACCAAAGAATACCCTGTCAGACACCCTGATATCATTGGTGACAAATTTGGACCTCTGACAAATTATTTTGGAATCGTGAAAGTTAAAGTGTACCCCCCACGAGGGCTCTTTTTCCCATTGTTGCCTGTCAGAGTGGGTGGCAAACTCATGTTCCCGCTATGTTGAACCTGTGCGAAAACCGAACAGTGGGAGACATGCACCCACACTGACGAGGAATGGGCCCTCCTGGGGACTTGGTGCATGGTGGAACTAAACGCGGCCGTAGCGAAGGCAAAAATGATGGCAAAAATCTACAAAATCTGGCATTTCAAAGAAAAAACTGACAAACTCTTTTCAGAGTACATACAATTACACCTGCGTCAAAAACAAGAGGCTTCGGGGTATCCCAGCTGGTGTGATAATGAGGAAAAGTGAAATAAGTATGTTAATGATTTTTATCAGAAAGAAGGCGTGCGTTTATGCCTGCACGAAATCACCGTAAACCCTGCTAAGCGTCAAATCGCTAAACTGTTTTTAAATTCTCTGTGGGGTAAATTCGGCCAAAGAACAAACCTGCCCAAGACCAGCATAGTGAGAGACCCCGATGAACTCTTTGGGTACCTGTTTTCCCCCAATTACGAGGTTTCGTCCTGTGAGTTTATCGATGATGAAACAGCGTGTGTGTCTTGGAAGCATATGAAAGACCGCTACATGGTCTCCAGCAATACCAACATTTTCATTGCCTGTTTCACCACTGCTTATGCTCATTTGGAACTGTACAACCTGCTAGACAGGTTGCAAGAGCGGTGCCTATATCATGACATGGACTCGGTGATATTTGTGCAAAGGGAGGGTGCCTGGAACCCCATTCTGGGGGATTATTTAGGGGACCTCACAAGCGAAATCCCGTCAGATCAGCACATACCGAGTTTGTGTCAGCCGATCCAAAAACGTACAGGTACAAGCTGTCGGGTGGAAAGGCATGTATGAAAGTTAAAGGTATTACCCTGAACATAGCAAACTGTGAAAAGATCAACTTTGACAGTTTGAAAGATCTGGTTCTGCACTATAGCGCCAACCCGGGGGAAAGCATTTCCAAAAAAATAGAGGTGCAGCGACCCTGTATCGTGAGGAACAAAAAACAGTGGCAAATAGAAACAAAGACCCTTAAGAAAATTCAAAAAGTTTTTTACAACAAGAGGGTCCTCAGAGAAGCATTTAAAACGCTGCCCTATGGCTTTTGAAAAAATGGACACGCGGTGGAAACACCCATTTTCTGTAATTCTCGCGGGGCCTACCAACTGGAGGAAAAGTTACTTTATAAAAAACGTGTTGGATAATGCGGAGCTAATGTTGTCTGTCATGCCTGAGAACATCGTATGGTGTTACAGTTGTTGGCAGCCTCTGTATAAGGAACTGCTCGGCAAATATCCCTTTATCAATTTTATAGAGGGGGTGCCCGATGCTTTTGACGACGACCATTTGTTTCCAACCGATAAAGTAAATATGGTTATCGTAGACGATATGATGAACTCTGCTTGTGAAAGCGATGAAATTGAGAAAGCCTTTACCAAGTATGTGCATCACAGAAACCTGAGCATTATGTATATAGTTCAAAACGTGTTTTGTCAGGGAAAAAAGAGTCGCACGATTAGCCTAAACGCCAAGTACATGGTTCTGTTTAAAAACCCCAGGGATAAATTATAAATCGCCACATTTGCCCGGCAAATGTACCCTGGCAAGGCACAATTCTTTCTTGAAGCTTTTGAGGATGCTACCAAAAAGCCTTACGACTAGCTGGTGGTGGATTTAAACGTTTCCACACCAGAGGTTATAGACTAAGAACCCAGCTTTTCCCTCCAGACTGACCGGCGGCTTACACTTTAAAAAGAACAGCAGCCGGGTATAAAAAAACGTGACTGGTCAGGCTGCCCTTTTTAACAGTCTGGTCGGTCGACTGAAAGCATGTCTAGGCGTGTAAAAAGAAACCTGGTCCTTTTAAAGTTACTTAGCAAATTGTCACCGCAGCAAAGGAGGGCTATACTGTGTTCGGCTTCTGATGATTTAGTGTCAGCCATCTAAGAAATAGCATTGAATACTTTAAAAGGAAACATACCTTTGACACAAACTCAAGTGCGCGTGTTGAAAAAGGGACGCACATTTATAAAAGCTCTCTCTAATAAGAGGGTGTCGATTAAAAGAAAAAAACATCTGGTGAAGCAGTCCGGAGGGTTTATCGGACCACTGTTACGTTTTGCTATTCCTCTGCTAATTGGACTTTTGACTAACCAATAATGGAGCACGTGGAAAAAATGTACCTAGTGCCCAGCCGCCAGGTGGAGCAATTAAGGGCTCCCCCGGCGGAAAATATCAGAAGGTCCACAACTCGCTTGCTGGATATTGAAATGAAGTCTGTTCTTCAGAGGACTGACTTAGATGAACATGAAAAGGCTAAACTATACACTGCCATGCTTCAGAGTTACCTAACGTACGTGAAGCAGAGCGATGCGGCTCAAGAAAAAATAAGTCTCTTTTTACCAAAACAGGACCAGGAACAGAACACGCTCCTAGAACCACCAAAAACCTTTGACCAATTTGTTCAGGAAGTATTGGATAGCGTCGGTAAACGCTATAAGAAAAATGCAACTGTCTTGCTAAATAAGCTGGGGCAGGTTAAAAATATATCTTCGTGGGACGATAAAGGGGCTTTTGTGTACAAAGGCTCCGTGGTTAACGGCTCTAACATGCTCGACTTGATCAGGGCCATCACCCAAATGCGCGCCATTCCTAGCGGACACGAACCAAAAGGATGGGACATGTTGATGAGAGTCATGGCGGAGCTAAATGTACCATCTTCTATCATGGGCAACGTGACCAACAGGGGTCTTTTGGAAAGCCTGAAAACTGCAGCTATGGTTAATCAGAAACCTTTTTTGCCTCCTAAAAAACAAAAACTGGCTAAAAGCTCTGAATGTGTAATGTTTTTTTTTCCATGCTCTGAAATGGTAATGTTTTTGCTTTAAATAAAAAGTATGTATTTTTACAATTTAATATCTACATGTGCTTTTTAAAAAAAAACCCCAAACATCATTTATTTTTTTAAAACCCCTCACTAGGGATGCTTTATTAAGAAACACAGCTATAAAAATCATTACAAGATATACATGTCCGGGCATGTTGAAACATGTTTTGGGCATGCCCGGGCTTGCCCGAGAATTTACTTTTTACAAATTTCACCACCATCTGGTCATTTTCCACTAAATCATTAGAATATAATTTTAAAATCTGGTCAAAAGGTAAACCCTGGCTACAGTAGTATAAAAAAACCACGCAGTCATAGCCGCAGGCAACGGAACGGGGGTCTTGTAATTGTCTAGTATAAAACACGATGTCAGTGGCATTTTTGTTTAAAAATTTCATAATACTTCTAGGAAACAGCACGCTGTTCAGGCGGTGTCCGTATGAATCAAAAAACTCTCCACGGTCATGCTCCACCAGGTACAAGGGGAGCCAGTGTTCACCCGGTTGGTTGTGTGGATGCGTGTTGACCACCAAACCCAGAGGTCTCTGCGACAGCCTCCCGCCGGGGACCCAATCGCTAGGGAACACATATAAGAAACCCTCTTTCGTGTCAGGGTCTGCCGATAAGACGTGCAAGAGCTGTACGGTGTCTATGTTCACATGTAGTCAAACAGAACATTTCTCCTCTGATTTATCTCTCTGACGTTGTCAAAAACCCCATACACGATCATATTGACGGTTGCCGTCAAAGCCTTCGCAAAACATATTTCCGCTCTCAGGTTCCCGGTTTTAATTAGGGAATAGTGGTCAGCGCATTCTTGGTTGGGAGACAGATCAAAAGCAAACAGTGTGCACCCCTGTGCAAATTCCACACGGTTGATGAGCAACACTCGGTCTTTCATGTGTTTACCGGCCATCTGTACCAGATTCATGTACTCTCTCACGCAGCACCCGGCCTCAAAGTCCGGTTGCAGAGGCTTGGTGGGTATCTGTTCACCATCCATGTACAAGGCCACAAAATTAATATCGTAATGTTTAAAATGAAAGGGGTTTTTAGCGTAACTACCGCTGGAGGTATCATTATCCACAAAACCCAGAACAAGCGTTTTGGGTAGCTGCCCCAAAGATAGATTCTCCTGACCCTGCTGCCTGCGGGGATGCTAAACACTTTCATTCCCACACGGTCCACCGGATATTTAGCTTTAGCGGTAAGCAGGGCCTCAGCGTGCCCCAGACAGATGCCCGGGGCCACCCGTACTTTCTTCACAAAAAGGGACGCTGAGACAATGCATAGGTTATAGCCTTCAGCCGCATCGCCCATTAAGCAGAAAGCATCTTTACTGCATGTCAGTTTAATTTTCACGTCCACGCCGTTGAACAAAAGTTTTTCTTGAAAAAACAGGTCGCTGTGCAGATGGCCCAGCAGCTCTATTGTCCTGCTCTGGACCATCAGATTTGCCCTCCTGACAAACCCTCGATTCTCACCGTCCAGCGCCATTTCTTCGTGTTGTCCGGCGGTGTCTTTGAAAAACAGGCCGGCGGAAAATTGTGTGGAAAGGGTGTCGTTGCTGTAATTGAGCACCGCTTCTATAAAGACCCTGTAAGGGTAACAGTTGTTGCTTTGGCTTACGAGGCGGTCTCCCAGCGTGACCTGCCTGAAAATAGACGCCACAGGGTAATTCACCAGGCCCCACCGCGGCATCCCGGGCAAGGGCGGTTCCATTTCCCTTTATGATCTTGCAACAGAGGTACAGAAGCGTGTTGTTTAAGTCCATATAATCTATGACATTCCCGGCTATAAAAAAATCGAGGGGGGACGCCTCCGTAATGGCTGATAGAGGCGGCACCTCGATGTAGATGCTTTTCTCGATGCTGGTCTGGGTGGGGGCTATTTGAAACAAGTCTAGTTTGGATTTGGCGCATTCGTCAGACCCACAGTGAACGAAAGCCATGTTGATTAAAATATGTCTTTTTTACCAGGTGCTGTGCGTCTCCTACGCTTTCCCTTGGTCTTTCGCTTATGGCCTGCGCCACGCGTCACAGTCTTTCTTTCAAAGGGTTTCAGGGGTCCCGTGCATCGCGGATGTGATGCTCTCCTCTTTCTCTTTCTCCTTTTAATGTACATCAGCACTGACCCCTTCTGCGCAGGCAGTTTCCCCACCTTCTCCAGAGCAGCCCAGGAGACGTTGCCTACCACGTCTCTAGCTATGTTTTGAGTGGCGGTTTTGACGTAGGGTTTAATAATCTCTAGCCCCCCTCCTCAAAAGTGCTACGGCTTTTCTGAAGAGGCTACAGAATATTCCGCCCACTCCAGCACCATACATCACGGGAGACCCATGATAACCGGGAAGGGAGTATCCAGCCTGGGCTCTGTAATAGTTGCTGTAGACGGCGGGGTCGCCGTAATTTTTTAGAATCACCATAATGTTTTGTTTTGCTTTTTAGAAGCCTCGCTCTCTCCAGGGACGCAGGTGCAGTTTGATGATCACCTTGCCGGAGCGAAATCAGACATGTCTGTTCTGGTCTGTCTTTATTTCAGTGGTGATGGTGTCGATGTGGTGTTTACTGACAGGGACGTTATACGGTTTATCGTAGGTGATGGTGACAAACTCGTTCGTTCCTCGGACTGGTACACAGCGTAACAGTGGAACGGAAAAGTCCCCCACAAACTGGTGTTCCACGATGTCTGTGTATAAATACATATAGTTGAAACTCCTGTGATGTCTGCTGAGAAGGGGATTTTATGAACACGGCTCTTGGGATACAAACCCAGAATATTAGCCAGCTCTCCGGCCGTGGAAAACGTATAAGCAGCATCAGTGGTCTTAAGTGTAACTTTTCTATGCACAGAGCTGTAGTTCAGGACCACCTCGGGTGCCCAGAGGTGACGAGCCATGGTGCTGTTCATATGGTCCAGTAATTCGAGCATGGACGAGTAATAACCTCATCGTAGGATGAAATTCCATTTCTTATCTCCAAAGGTGATTTCAAAAGGGGTGTCTTCGTTGATGTTGTTCCAGCTGTGCGGGTACTGTATTTCCACTAACCTGACCTCCCAGGCACTCGAGAGATCCAAAGGTTTAATTAGCTGTACGGTAAAGTTCGAGTTGGTGTTTTGGGGGAAAACCACTGTGCTGGCATTGCTGGGCAAAGTGACGTAAAAGCCTCCGTTGCTCATTCTTTCCCCTCTCTTTACAGGTGTAATCGTTTTCTTCTGCATCTAAACGTCGCAGAGTTGAGAAGCTTCCACCCAGCAGTTAAACTTCACGGGCCACCCCAACCATTTCACCAACAGTTGTTTTTTTCTCCCTTTTCCTTTGTCCGCTAGAACTTTTTCAGTCCTGTAAACCCTGTCCCGTTTGGGGTTCACTTTTTGTAACTCTTCGGGGTAAAAAGATCCAGCAATTGCCTCGCCCGTGTAATCTTTTAATCAGTATACAGGCCTCTGTCCCCTCGTTAAGGCTTCAACCACTAAGAATATCTCATGGGTAAATGTTTGTTCATAACCTTTTTCAAAAGCACCTTTGGTTTTAGATAGTCTCACGTGATCGCCCTTTCTATAGGGGGCAACAACGGGCTTTACTTCTAAACTGTCTCCATATACCATTTTCCACACCTTCAGAGAATTTGAGGGGTTAACATCAACGGGTCTGGCACATATGGTTCTGTGAAAGCTCTGGTTGCAACTCTTTATAAATTCAGGTAACGCATCGATGTAGTGAAAGCTGTTGCGGGAGGTAAAATATATCCACATCCTAGATTTTAAAGTTCTGTTAAATCGCTCCACTACCCCTGCTTTGACTTCGTTATTAGTAACAAAATGGCAAACGCCGTGCTGCTTTAACAGCCCTCCTAAAGATTTGTTTAAAAATTCCTTTCTCCGATGGGTTTGTAATTTCTGAGGCACCCGACCTTCACTGAAAATAGCTTTAAAAGCCTCGGCCACTTCGCTGCCCGTCTTGTTTTTGAGGCCTCAGGCCCAAGCATATTTGGATAGAATGTCTATCACTGTAAGATGTACTTAAAACCGCTGTTGTGTTTGGCAAACCTTTGCATATCCACCAAATCTGCTTGCCATTGCGCGTCCACATCTGAAACAACCGTCTTGTTTCTTTTAAAACGTATTTGAGCTGGCTTGTGTAAAGTGTAGGCATCCTGGTATGTGAGCCAGGCTCTTATCGCTCGCCTGATCAAAGTTTTACTATGCCTTTTGGCTGCTTGAAAAAGAGAGTTCACCCCTCCAAAGCTCCCAATTTCCCCAGGGGTGTAATATATTTGTTTTAAAAGAGCTGCCTGCGTTGACATGTCTGTCACGTGTAACACAAGTATGAAAAAACACAAGCACGCTGACAATTTAAACAATTTGTATCAACCGCCTGGTTTTAACAAGCCCTTTTTACAGCGCTCCACTTTGCTGCTTCCCTTTCAGTTTGGTGTTTCACACACATGCAAAAGCAGCTAACGCTTGGTTGATTGACTCCCTCAGGGCCAACCATGTGTAGGTTCTCAAAGGCCCGTAGAAAGGCATCGTCGACCTGTTGAGAGATTTTTTCAGATAAGAAATAGCTGTAAGTCTCTACGGCTTGGCTTTTGTTTTTGTGTGTAGACCCTGCTCAGTTACTAATCCCCCCAACCATTTTTGGTTTTTTACCTGCAACTCGTCTCTTCCTTCAGCCTGCCTCGCCAGTGACTCAAGGGACTCGCCTTCCTCCAGGGTCACGGACAGCTTAAGACCATCAGGCATGTCGGGCACTCGGGTTTCGGGCCACGGCGTGTCGAACAAAGGCTGGGCCAAAGGGCTGTCTTCCTCGCTAATGTAGCGCTTTCTGCACCTGGGCTCCAAGAACTTACGAGCCAAAACAACTTTCGGAGGCCTCATGGGTGTGGTGAAGGCGTCCATGTTCCTGGCCTCATCGACCTGCTGAAAAATTTTCATAAAAAGAAATAGCTGTAAGTCTCTACGGACTGTGGTTTTTTGTTTTAAGGCCCGGCTCGGTTACTAATCCCACCACCACACACACACACACACACCAACCATGCTCATTCCTTTACCTGCGCCGCGTTTCTTCCTTCGGCCTGCCCCACCAGTGACTCCTCCACGGACAGTGTGAGGCTGTCAGACTCGTTGAGCTCCGGCGTGTTGAACAAAGCCCGGGCCAAAGGGCTGTCCTCCTCGCTAATGCGGTGCTTTCTACACCTGGGGTCCATGAACTTAGGAGCCAAAACAAATTTTGAAGGCCTCACGGAGGTGGTGAAGGCGTCCATGTTCCACGAGCTGTGAACCATGAGGTCTCAAAAACGAGATGCTTTAAAGGCCCCCAAGACTTCTGGGAGGTTGCCCGAACAACCCCATTGGTGCCCTGCTCCTCCCCGCAATCTTGCTGGCCAATCCCCGCTCTTGGCACACATTCAAAAACCCTTGCTGGGGCCAATCCCAGCTCTGGGGGCGAAACCCTCCCCCATTGGTGCCCTGCTCCTCCCCGCATCCTCGCTGGCCAATCCCCGCTCTTGGCACACATTCAAAAACCCTTGCTGGGGCCAATCCCAGCTCTAGGGGTGAAACCCTCCCCTATTGGTGGGGAGCAATTGGGGGCGTTCTCACCACCCCGCTTCCGGGCAGGTGCCCATCTTCACCAGGAAGTCATAACCGACGAGGGACCGGATGTCAGGTGACCTGATGGGGCGGGATTTCCAGTGATAGAGGCGGGTAGAGCGGGGCTTACAGTCACGAGACCTTTGATCGAAGGGCGGGTAGGGCGGGGCTTATGTCACGTGGAAGTTTGATTGATGGTAGGCCTTCTCACTACTTGTGGTATACTATATTAAGCGGAAGAGAATCAATAAGCACCATAAACAAATATATCTATATATATATATCAATGTGGACTTAATCCAAATGGGGTTGGGAAATCTTAAAGCTATATGAAATATGTGGCAATAGTTAAATACTCTAACATAAAATGTATTTAGATTATATCTGGGAATATTAAGGTACTAGCCCACTTGTTAAGGCAAAAGAAAAGATCCTTGTCTGATACATATAAACCATTCCCCTTCGCAGCTACAAGTCTCTTTCTTTTACTGCCACTGCTAAATTTGTGACTTTCACCTGGAATATCTCTAACCCTTTTCAAGAATTATCTTCCAGGTTTCCTTTGGTCTGAGGACAAGTTATCTTGTGGCTTGGTGCCTGCTTATCTCTGTCCACCCACCCAGGTTACCGGTCTGGGAAATTATACCTTTATTTGTAGATACAGGCATGAAAATGGTATATCACTTGCTTTGGGGAAAATAATAATTCTAGGAGCAGGATGGACAGAACTTTCACCTTTGCTATGGGAACCTGAAATGGAGGGATGGTATTGCCAAGAACACTGTTCAAAACCAGTCAGATGCATGGGATGTTCGGATGTAAGATGCTTTAACTTGACTACCAATGGTTATATGTCCTCTACCACCTGCCCTGTGCTCCACTCAACCCCTCCTGATGGTATTATCCATTTGGAATGTAATAAGACACTTCTACGTGATGTAATTCTGGTTTCTGTTAAGGTTCAACATGATTTGTCTGAGTTTGCTGTACCATTACAAAATGTGTGTTTTGACCACATTAGTTCTTTACAATGGCTACAAGAACAGTTAAAATTACTGTTGCACCAATATACTGTCCGCACCCACACAGTAAAATGACAAAAGTGAGGCATCCTAGGTGACATTGGGGAAATATCTGGAAACTCAGATTCCATGATAAACTCTTTTAATGCCAATGTGAATAGATCTTACAATGCCTGGGTTAAAAACCAGACTACCCAGGACCTAAAATACACTGATGATGGCTTATTATACCCTTTCACTGCTATTGATGCATCCATATAGAAAAAAAAATCCTCCGATATTATAATCCATGATATTATATACCAATCTAAGAGACGTGCTTGTGAGATGTTAGCTCGTGATTTGTTCAATATATTAAAAGAAAATATGTTAGATATATGCCTTGGTTTTCCCCCACTCCCACACCCTCACTTCCTCTGCCCTTGCAAATTTGGCAAATATATTTGCTCAGTTAATTGTTGCCTCTCCCCTACTTCCTAAAACCTCTTCCAACCCCTCTTTTGATTTTCTTTTTACCTACCCTTTTGTTATCCCCACCCAAGTTTTTCCTTCCTCTTTTCATTTTAAATCTATCATTTGTGGTCTAATAACACTGCCTATAGGATAGGATTTTCTGGCTTTATGTTTCCCTCCCTCAGTGGCGGCATGCTCATAACAACTTTGGACTGTTGTACAGAAACTGCTGACTATATTTGCTTTGGTTTTACCCTCTGACCTTTAAATACTTCTTCTTCTACAACTACGGCCCACTGCAATGTCCACCCAACTCCTCCATGTGTCTATAGATTACAAACTCCTTCACTCCGAATAACATTTATTTGCCTAGCCACATTTTCACTGAAATGACAACACTTCCTTGGTGGTATGGCAATCCCAAATAGCAAAGGAGCTGCTGGCTAAAGTGGTCCTTGCTGCTGCCTCTGTGTCTGCCACCATTCATAAGAACACTGATAAAGGCCATGTAAAGGTCCATTTCTTCACCCACATTGTACCCTGCTTGGAAGATTCAGCTTCTGGCCCGTCATACAGCCTCATCACCCAGTGGACTATCCTGCATATAGCTGCCACTGCTGTTTCTCTTTTTGTCCTGTTTTCATCTGTGTGTATGTGCTGTTACTTTAAGCACATGATTAATAATTTCACTATGCTCTCTACTCTTGCCTCCAACCCCTGTTTTCCTCCCCCTCTATATTATCTCCCCCCTATAATCCTAAAGTAGATCACGAATATCAAAGTATTTAGGTGTTGACTATATCTTACTGATAGGTTCGATTTGTCAATCAGGAGGGAACAGTTAGACCTGAAAGCAGTTTTCAGCCCAACCGAAACCCACAATAATTAACAGGCATGCATAGCAAAACCTCAAGGACAATAGCTAGTCTGCCTTTCCATAAGAACGGACATTTCATACACCCCTGCTCTACCACCCCCTTGTGGTGTACCCTCTTATCTGTAAAGATTCCACCCATTTCTTCCCCCCCTCCACTCCCAAGGATAGTCAGAAATTCTGTTCTGTCTCTGTTTTTATTACTCCTATTCTTACTAAAAAGAACAAGGTCTTTATTTATAAGTAAATACTCCAGTCTTGTCAGTGCTGCGTGATTCTTGAGAAAAAAAATCTTTTTTGTTTTACAGTTTGTATGGCCCACTTGAAATACATTTAATTCAAATCTGGCCTGGCATAGCAAATGAATTTAACACCCTGGTCTAGATTTTAACCCTTTTGTACTGGAAAATAGGATCTAAAAATCCAGGTCTGTGTGAAGTCTCTTTTTATAATAGTAGCACTACAAATAATGTCTCTTAATGTAGAAAACCAAATCCTTTAATACCAAACCTTAAATTTTAGGCCTCTAAAGAAGCTCAGTGTACCCAGGAAGAGTAAATAATTAATTATTTAGCAGAATGTGGTAGCACCTAGAGATGTCTAAATTGGGCCTCATTGTGCCAGGTGCTGTACATACATGGCAAAAATGACAGTCCAGGAGAGCACACAGTCTAAAAACAATACTTACCAACAGGCAGAGACCTAATTAATATGTCTTCTAAGAGGTTATTATAGTATTAATATGGCTAAATAATGCATATAGTTGCTCATTATCTTCTCTTTTGCCCACATTTCCCCCAGAAAGGATTCCAAACACATTTACAACTCTCGCCATTTTATTGCAGATCTAGCAAGACTTTGGATTTGTTGTTTTCCTCCCATAAATCCCCAGCTGCAGGAGTCCAGTTATTACCTGAGACTCTCAGCTTACTTTATTTTTTGTAAAAATACATGTTCTTGTGGTTGTGGAGCACAGCTTGAAAATGTGGCCCCTTAGATGCTCTGATACCAGAAGGCAAATAAATAACTCCTAAATGTATTGTTAAAAAAAAAAAAAAACACGATTTTTTTTGAGCCAGTCTCATGATTTTTGGGGCCACTTTTGTCACAGTATGTCTATAGGACACTATTTATCCCTATGCACTCTCTTCTTCTTCTATCCACGTGAGCCCCCCCTCTTCCCCCCGGCATCCATTAATCCATCCTAATCTGGTCTCATTACCATAGTATCTGAGCTCCTCGCAATATCTAATGCATGTATTTCTCTTAATGCATCTACTTCTGGGGTGAAGGCATGCCGCTATCTAACAGCCCCATGGGGTGCTGCCCAGTCACGTGGGGTGGGGAGGTGAAGAACGCATCCTCCATTACCCCTGCAGGGAGGATTTAGGCCTGACAATTGTCATTGCCCCACAGCAGGTTAGGTCCAATGATAGCATGGGCCTAGCAGCTGACTCACAGGGTTTTGGACAGTCACAAGTGGTTCAGAGGTTCCCCTCCTCCTATTTGGGGATATAGGGGGAAGAGCGCCCCCTATTGAGCCACCAGCAGCACTCCCTGCAGCCTGCACTCTCTGGGCAGCCCGTGGCGAAGGGTCAGATTGGCTTGTTGCTTTTGTGGCTGTCACCGGGGCCCACCTGTGACTGGAGCCACAGTTGGGTGGAGTGGGTGGGGCAGTGCTGTAATTAGCCCCTCTGCAACTGCCAGCACTCTCTCTTTCTGCACCAGGGAAGCAGCTGCGCCTCTTGGGCCGAGCCGTGGACAGGTGTATCTTGGGTGTGAGAATCAGCAAGGGCTGGACCTGCAGAGCCATCCTGGACTCTTGTGACACAAAGGGCCTGGAAAGAAAAACTACGCCCTAGGCATGCACTTTGAATCTGGCTTCCTCTTGGGTGGAAGTTCCCCTGAGCTTGGAAAAGGGCTCTGGAAGCCAGAATTCCTGGGTTCTATGCCCAGTTCTGACAGGGGAGTGGGGTTCAATGGTTAGAACAGAGGGGCTGGGACTCCTGGGTTCTTTTCCCAGCTCTGCTTTTGACTCACTCGGGGTCCTTGGGCAAGGCACTTGACCTCTGCTGGGCCTCAGTTTCCCCCCCATGTGACGGATTCACACAGCCTTCTGCCACCCAGGCCAGGCTGTTGTTGCTGCGCCACGGCTGCATGCAGGAGCCTGGCTCCTCGGGGGGAAATGCCGCGTCGACCCGTGACGCCAGCAAGGCACCTGCGCCAGCCCTTTGCTGAACTCTCTGGGCCCTGGGCCAAGAGCCCTGCTTCTAACCACGTCCTGACAACAGGCAGCTTCTGCACGCGTGGGGCTGGGGCACGCGTTCTTTCGCAGAGGTCCCTAGTGGGTTCCCTGCCTCCCCCCACCCAGAACCGGCCAGGGCTTCCCCTGCCCTGGCCCCATCCCCTCCCCTGCTGGCTCCAGCTGTCTAGGCAGCCTTTCCTTCCTGGCTTAGGTGGCCCCATTCCTGTGGTATCTGGGCCCCTCATGCTCTTTGGTGTATTTATCCTCATCAGCCTTCCCTCTGAGGCAGGGTGGTGCTATTCTCCCCCCGCATGGTACAGATGGGGAAACTGAGGCACAGAGGAGTGAAGTGACTTGTCTCACGTCGCACAGAAGAGCCTGTCGCAGAGCTGGGAATTGAACTTGAGTCTCCTGCAGCGTAGCCCAGCACCTTCCCCGCCAGGCCTTTGGTCCTGCCACCCGCTCAGCCCAGGGCACATCACGGTCCCCCGCCCTTCTTCACATCACAAAAGTCCCTGCTTCCTTCTCAGCAATACCCTGCCCACACCTGGCCTCGCCTTGCCATCTGTCCTCCTGTCTGTCCTTCCGTCCACTGTCTGTCTGTCCAACTGTCCTTCGTCATGCCAATTCTTCTGTCCACTGTCTATCCATCCATCCACTGTCCTGTCCATCCTTCTATCTACAGTGCCCTCTGTCATTCTATCCAACCCTCCATCCACAATAGCCTCTCTGTCCTTTGATCCATCCTTCCCTCCATGCACTGTCTGCCTATCTGTCTCTCCATTTTATACTTCTCTAATCATCCTACCACGTCCATTTATCTCTCTGTCCATCCACCCACCCGCCCCAGGGCTGGCTATCTCACTGCAGATCTGTCTGTCTCTCGGCCTCCTGGCCTCGAAGAGAGGAACCCGCTTTTCCGAGTTGACTGTCGCTGCAGGCCCAGTTCTGCGTGGGCCAGCCCTGGGGGTGTCTGCTAGGTTTCCCCCCTTGCTAACAGCTACCTAGGCCCTGAGTGAGGGGTTTTCTGGTTGGCATGTCATGAGAATGAATGAGTGTGTGTGTGGGCGGAGGGGTGGCGGGGTGAGGGAGATGGATGGAAGGGGAGATGTTACCAGATTTGTCCTTCATTTTGGGGTATGCTCATTTATTAGGAGTACCTTCCTGGAAGGGGGTGTGATTCTAGAAGTGTTATTCTACTAATGTATTGCTTGTGTTACTTGTGTGTTCATATGGCTACAAGCCCCCTCCCAATAGAGCTATCCTGCAGGACCTAAGGTTTCCAGCGCTGGGTTCTTCCTGATTCAAATAAACCACCTACAGATACACACACATTCCAGATTAACTGAGTGCGTCTGAGTGGACCGGGCTATTAGCACTGTCAGCTGACCCCTTATATGTCCCTGAACTCAGCAGGCTGGGGGACACCACACTCTCAGTGGCTACCCTTATATGCCCCTTTGCAAAGCACCAGAATAGAGCAGGCTGGGTCCAAACAGCACCTTTTTGGCTACTCCCCTTAATTGCCCCTTGGACTCAATCAGGCTGGATCAAACAGCACTTGAGCTGCACCATTAGTTGCCCCTGGACCCCATAGGGTAGGCAGAGTAGCACTTCCCAGCTGTCCCCTTCATATGCCCCTTTACACCACAATTGTTCTAACAGTAACCCCCTTGATGAGCAAACCCCATAGGATTTCTGGGCACTCCATGGACCTTTGGCTTAGATAAAAGAAGCATTGCTACAGAGCAAGATAGGGACCCACAGTACAAAAGAGCACATGCAGTTTGGAGAGAGAGAGGGAGAAAGAAAGTGGCAACCAGCTTGATTATAACAGTTATTTTATTGCTAGGTATATAAAACTTATAATACTGTAATACCATACAAGGAGAGAAAAACAATCAAACACTTACAGTACTGCACAATTATAGTTGGGGGTATTGTAGAAAACTATCCCAGGTTTGATCACGGTTGCAGCTCAATTCCTGCAGATGGCCACCCCTCCCTCCACCCCTCCCTCCCATCCATACAGGCTAACAGTCAACCCATGACCTGACCTTATTAGGGCAGCCAACCAAAGGATCGCTCCCACTTCATACATGGGAAATGAAACTGACCATGGGAAACGAAACTTACCAGCAACCAGGAAACTGAATTTACTGCAAGAGTCCTCTGGCCAATCTTAGCCCATAGTTTATAAAAAGGGGTCTTTCCCAAGCCCCAGGGGAGAGCCTCATCCAACCAGCCTGATCATCTGGTCTCAGACTTTCCCCGCTCTGTGTCCCCCACATCCCCAGCGTGAAACATGTTTTGCCTATCGAAACGAATAATGCTGTGGATATCAGTCTGTGTGTCCTTCTATGCCTGTCTGGTGAGGAGTTAACTATCAGTTTGTATTTTATAGCTACCTTGTCTGTTTAACTGCCTGTTTGCCTCTTGCAGTTAACTGTCTGTGTGAAATCTCTGTGTGTCTGTGTAAAAGCCTTCTGTACTTTGCAGTTAACTGCCTGTTTGTTCCTTGCAGTTAACCATCTGTGTGACCCCCACCCCTTCTGTGCCCTGTAATCAACTCATTGTCTGTGAAATCTCTGTGTGAAAGCATTCCCTCATGTAGTTAACTGCTTCTGCCTCTGTGCTTTTTAGTTAACAGTCTGGGTAACCACTTTCTTTTTCTCACAAGCAACTAGTTGTCTGTGTAGCATAGTGGTAAGTGTCCTTGTCTGCCATGTGGGAGACCAGGATTTGATTCCTGGTCAGGGAACCACTGTCTGTTTAATATTAGTTTAGGTCTTTAAAGTTAGTTGCCTATTTAATACTTTCTTATATCAGTTTATGTTTTGTGCTTAATTGTTTTTATGTCCTTTTATATTAGTCTATATTTTATAGTTAATTGTTTGTTTAGATGAGTATAACTAGTTAAAAATCTATATTACTCCTGTGTTTATAATAAAACTCATTTATTTCCAACCGACTCATTATTGTCTCTCGGGGATCATTAACCTGTCGGAACAATTACAAAAGCAGAAAGTTATACCTGGACTAAGAGAGAGAGAGAGGGAGTGAGACAAGTTGTGTTGGGGGAAGAAGACGGTGGGGTTGATCTCATCACTCCATGCAGTTCCCAGGAACAGGCTTGTCAGGTCAGGGTCTGGAGTGCTTTTAACTGGCAGAGCCCCCAACACGATCAGTCAGGAAGAGAAGACAGGTTACAGTGGAACTGATGCAGCATTTTGGATCCAAACATCAGAACAGAGGTTTGATTTCTGATAGGGTTTTTTTGTAGACCACAGGTTTGTTTATGGATACAAAAGGAGCTGATCCTTCCTGGAAGGGCGTCCTTCCCTAAGAGAGACCTCACAATGCAACCAGGATATAGTGTTTTGCATACCAATAACTAGAATGGTCTGATAACTGCAGAGCTGGATATGTACAGGGGTTAGTTCATTTACATCAAGAGCAGGGATTTCCCAACATGCAGTGCTTCCCTGCTTCAGCAATCCTAGAGTTCAGTGCGTTCCCTGCTGTACCAATCCCAGAATTCAGTGCGTTTTCCATCTTCAATGTAGATGAGTTTTTGGTTCTCCATTCGTGTGCTAACTGAGATGCCTATGAGGCATGGGGAGTTGTCTCACCCTTGAAAGGAGGGTGTCAGTTGTGTCTCCTGCCTTTTCATATTGAGAATGTCTTTGGTTTCTGGTTCAAGCATGGGCTGGTGCGGGGAGGCGGAGGGTGTAATTCAGGTGAGCCAGAGAGAGAGAGTTGGGGTTTTGTGCCCTGGTTCCCCAACAACACAGAGCTGCTAGGTAACAGTGGAGAGTAGTCTCTGCAGACACCCTGGTGGATTTTTAGGTTCTCTGCTAAAGCTGGGCTGGGTGGTTCTGATCCAAGTTCCAGCACCTCTGAGCACCTCCTGGAGTGGGGAGATGGGTTCAGCAAGCTGGCCTTTTGGAGAGGGGGTTTTGGAGAGGAAAAAGGCATCGTGCTCCCCTGAGCTGAGCTGGCAGTTGACTGGAGCTGGTTGGGCGCGTCTGTGGGTATATGAGAGGACTCCACTCCCTGGCGCCAGTGGAATGGAATGGGCTGGACCCTGCTCGGGCTGGAGGAAGGAAGGAAGAGGCCAGAGATCAACTGGAACCAGATCGCTTCTCACCGGGGTCATCTCAGAGTCAAAAATAACCTTGCGGTTAGGCATAGGCAGCTGGAGGAAGAGTGCGGCAACTGCTATGCCCCTGTTCCCTGTTTTGTTGTGTTGGAAAAAGATTCCAACTGATGTTCGTTTACCCTGCACCGAAAAGAGATCCAAGCAGGTAGTTGGGCAGTCTCCAAACTTTATTTCTGCAGAGGTCAGACACTTCCCAGCAAGTGGTCAGTGTGAGACCCTGAAGGCATGCTCTTTTGTATGTTTATACAAACACAGACAAAGAAATTACATATGCATAAATTCTTAATGCTTACAGGTACGTTCAAATTATTACTATAGCTATTGGCCTACTTCTTCTAAAGGTATGCATAACAGAAAACATGTTAACAGAAGATTTCAGCTTATCTATCAGGGCTGCCTGGTCTCTCTCTCAAGGCTATATAACTAGTTGGAACCAATTGGGGCTATCTCCTTGCAAGATTCCAGGAACTCTTTCTCTGACCCTGGTACAAGATAAGCACTGTAAAAACAAAAGAGGAGGGAGCGAACAACCTCAACAGAAAGCAGAACACTAAAAAGAACTAAAATGGAGTAACTGTGGTCAAGCAGACAATTATTTTCCTTCAGTGGCCAGATGACATTGGGGGAGCCATAGCACCCAGGCTCATTGTACAGCTGGGGAAACTGAGGCGCAGGGGAGCTGAAGTGAGTCGCTCAGGGAGTCTGTGGCAGTGCACAGCCCTGTTGGCCTATGATGGCATAACACGTCCCCATGTAAAAGGCTGCCCCAGGCATCTTTGTGTTGGATCCTTACCCCCTCCTGGCTGGGGGAAGCCATCCAGACAGTGGTGGGGCCTTTGATCCGGGATCCTTTCTGTCTCCCTCCAGGGAGCCTGAGCTGCCAGAGACCCTTAAACATGCTGTGTGCCAGTCCCATCTCCTAGCACCAGTGCTGCCTTATGGGTGGATCTGGGGGAAGGTCTCAGGGCAGAGGACGGGGGAGAAGTGGGTGGGCGACTCTCAATGGCTGGAAAGTAGAGGTGGATTGGGGGGGAAAGGGACTCTCACTGGTCAGGGTCAGACATAGGAATCTTGACGGCCAAGAGGGTGCTATGGGATGGATGCTGTTCGCCTGAGCTGGGCATGCTGTAACTGCTGATTGCAAGGTGCTACCAGCTGCCATGCACTAATGGGTTGCTGGGCCATCTCTCCTCCCCAGCTCCAGACCATGGTAGGACCCCCAAGTCCTAGCGAGGCTCAACAGTCATGGAAGGTCATGGGGGCAGCTAGAAGTTTGCAGCAATGCAACCACTGGACCCCCACTCCTGCAACTCCTGTGAGCGAGGGCTTAGTGTAGGATGGCAGGGAGCTGGGAATCCTGGGTTTTATTCCCAGTTTTGGGAGAGGAGTGGAGGCTAGTGGTCAGATGGGGGCAGGGTTGGGAGCCAGGACTCCTGGATTCTGTCCCCAGTTCTGTCACTGATTCACAGTTTGATCTTGAGTGAGTCACTTGGCCACTTCCATGCTTTAATTGCCAAGCACAGGCCTGGCTGCAGATGTAGGTCTGGAGGTCCAGCATCCCTCAGCCAGCTTCCTGCTCCCAGCTCTGGCCTCTCGAAGTTGGTGGCAGGGAGTGTTGGGCTGTGTGTGCCCCCAAGCTGAGGCACCCTGTCCCAGGGTGTTCCCTGCTAGCCAGCAGGGTACAGCTGTTGCAGCCCCCACTGGAGCCAGCTTCTGCGGGCTGCTTGGTCTGGTGAGCTGTGGGAGGGGTCAGAAGAACAGAAGATCGGTCAGATCAGTGGTCCAGTCAGCCCAGTGTCCTGTCTGCCCCCAGAGGGAATGAACAGAGCAGGGCAATTATTGCATGATCCATCACCTGTCATCCACTCCCAGCTTCTGGCAGATTTAGGGACACCCAGAGCATGGGGCTGCGTCCCTGACCATCTTGGCCAACAGCCTCTGATGGACCTATCTTCCGGAAACTTAGCTCAGTTTTTAAACCTAGTTATGCTTTTGGCCTTCACAACATCCCCTGGCAGTGGACTGACTGTGCATTGGGTGAAGACGTACGTCCTTCTGTTTGTTTTAAACCTGCTGCCTACTGATTTCATTGGGTGACCTCTGGTTCTTGTGTTATGAGAAGGGATAAATAACACTTCCCTCTTCACTTTTCTCCGCACCAGTCATCACTTTACAGACCTCTATCATATCCCCCCTTAATCATCTCTCTTCCAAGCTGAGCAGTCCCAGTCTTTTTAATCTCTCCTCACATGAAAGCTGTTCCATAACCCTAATCATTTTTGTTGCCCTTCTCTGCACCTTTTCCAATTTTTTTATATATTTTTGGAGGCAGTTCAACCAGATTTGCTCTCGGTATTCAAAGTGTGGACATACCATGGATTTATGTAGGGGCATTATGATGTTTTCTGTCTTATTATCTATCTCTTTCCTAGTGATTCCTAAACTTTGGTTAGCTTTTTTTGACTGCACCCTGAGCAGAGGTTTCCAGGAAACTATCCACGGTGACTCCTAGATCTCTTTCTTGAGTGGTAACAGCTCATTTAGACCCCCTCATTTTATATGTATAGTTGGGATGATGTTTTCCAATGTGCATTACTTTGCATTTATCAACATAGAATTTCATCTGCCATTTTGTTACCCAGACACCCAGTTTAGGGAGATCCCTTTGTAAATCTTTGCAATTGGCATTGGGCTTGACTATCTTGAGTAATTTTGTATTATCTGCAAACTTTGCCACCTCACTGTTTAACCCTTTTACCAGATTATTTAGGAATATGTTGAACAGTCCTGGTCCCAGTACAGATTTTTGGAGAGATCCCCACTGTTTACCTCTCTCCATTGTGAAAACTGACCATTTATGTTTACCCTTTGTTTTCTATCTTTTAACCAGTTACTGATGCAGGAGAGGACCTTCCCTATTATCCCACGGCAGCTTAATATGCTTAAGAGCCTTTGGTGAGGAACTTTATCAAAGACTTTCTAAAAGTCCAAGTACACTACATCCACTGATTTATAGAGTTAGAAGGGACCACAAGGGTCATCTAGTCTAATTCCCAAACTATATGTCACCCTGGTCCACATGTTTGTTGACTCCCTCAAGAACTTGAATAGATTAGTGAGACATGATTTCCCTTTATAAAAGGTGCACTGAATCTTCTCCAACATATCATATTCTGATAATTCTTAAAAAATCAACATCACATTAGCTATCTGCCAGTCTTTGGCAGAGGCTGATTTAAGTGATAGGTTATATACCACAGTTAGCATTTCTTCAATTTCAAATTTCAGTTTCTTCAGAACTTTGGGGTTGATACCATCTGGTCCTGGTGACTTATTACTGTTTAATTGATCAGTTTGTTCTGAAACCTCATCTACTGACACCTCAATCTGGGACAGTTCCTCAGATTTGTCATTGAAAAACAATGGCTCAGGTGTGGGAATCTCCCTCACATCCTCTGCAGTGAAGACTAATGCAAAGATTCACTTAGCTTCTCTGCAATGCCTTTGTCTTTCTTAAGTGCTCCTTTAGCACCTTGATCATCCAGTAGCCCCACTTGTTAGCAGGCTTCCTGCTTCTGATGTGCTTACTGCTGTTTGCTTTTGAGTCTTTTGCTAGTGGTTCTTCAAATTCTTTTTTGTCCTGCCTAATTGTACTTTTACACTTGACTTGTTAGAGTTAATGCTCTTTTCTATTTTCTTCAGTAGAATTAGACTACCAATTATTTAAAGATCTCTTTTTGTCACTAGCTGCCTCTTTTACTCTGCTGTTTAGCCAGGATGACATTTTTTGGTCCTTTTACTGTTTATTGGGGACAGTATACGTATCGTTTGAGCTTTTATTATGGTGTTTTTAAAAGGTTTCCATGTAGCTTGCCGGCATTTCACCTGTGTGACTGTTCCCTTTAATATCCATGTAACTAGCCTTGTCTTTTTTGTGTAGTTCCCCTTTTTGAAGTGGAATGCTGCTGTGCTGTGTGTCTTAGGTGTTTCCCTCTCGACAAGGATGTTGCGTTTAACTACTGTAGAGCAGTTCAGCTACATGCACTGGTTGGACCGGAACCTGTGCCCCACTTAGGGTTACATTAAGAATTGCCTCAGCAGGGCTCCGCCGTGTCCCCCAACACTGAGCCATGGCCTTTTAAAGGGCAAAAGTGAGCAGACTGTGTCTCCTATCTGTCCCATCTCTGTCTGTCTGTCCTCCAATTCCCTGAGTGCGGCTTCTACGGCCTCTATGACAAGATCCTGCTCTTCTAACATGACATGTCGTCCACCAACATCCTGCAGCTAGTGCGGGCAGCCGGAGACGTCCAGGAGGGGGATTTGGTGGAGGTGGTGCTGTCAGGTAACACGCTCCTGTCTCCATGGGGGAGAAAAACTAGGGGAGAATCAGAGCTCTATGTGTATGTTTGTGTGTGTGACACCAGAACACACTAGCTCAGATGCTCACTAGTTCATCCAAGCTCTTCCCCTCCCCCCACAGAAAATTCTAGCCTGCCCAATCCGTGTTAGGCCAGGGGGCAGGGTCTGTGCTTGGGCTCCCTGGGCTGAAGAACCCTGGTGTTGGGGGCCTGGGTGACACCAGGATGGCTCTTGCCAGCAGGGGGTGCCCCAGCACTGCCCAAAGTGGGATGTTGGCCATGTGTCGATGGGGGTGCAGGGAGGGAGATGCAGCCAGGCCCTACCATTCCCCAAAGACAGAGGGAGGCAGCTGGCAGGCCTGAACTGGGCCATGCCGTGAACTGATTTCTCTCCCTCTCATCCTCCAGCCTCAGCCACTTTTGAGGATTTCCAGATACACCCGCACTCCCTCAATGTGCATTCATACCACGCCCCAGTCTTCTGCGACCACTGCGGGGAAAAGCTCTTCGGCCTGGTGTGCCAGGGCCTCAAGTGTGATGGTAAAGAGCCCAGGGTTGGGGACGTGGAGGTGTCTCCCTCCCTGAGCCGAAGGGACAGCTGGCTCAGGGAATGGGGAATGGCTGCTCGTTGACCCTTGTGTGTAATGAGTTGAGTGGGGTCTCAGCCCCAGTTTGAAGACAGCCCCACAACACAAACCAGCTCTACAGACTGAGCACCTCTGCCCCCAGAGGTATGTCTTTGGGGCGGCATCCTGCTGCCCACTGGGGGTGGGGGTCAGCCTCTCTAAGGTGGGGGCACACTGGCATGGGCTGGCATAGTTCTTCACCTCCAGGTCACTCCAGCCTGGCCTGGGGGGAGCTGGGTGTCTGCCTCCAGGGTCGTTCTGTCTTCCACCTCATGAGCTCCGGCCTGTGGCTGTGACCCCTCACCGTGTGCCCTGCCCCATCCCAGCACCCGAGTGTAACCAGAGTGGTGTGGGTAATTCACCAACTTCAGGCCTAGCCCAGCTCCCAGCCTTCCCTTCCCCTTGACCATTCAACCAGTGTCCCAACCAGATCCACGTGGGGACTACACGGCCTGCCCCGCTCCTATCTTGGGTGAGCTGAGACCAAAGCCTCCCACCTGTCCGTCTGTCTGACACTTACATTGGCGGTTATTGGGGGTAGGACTACCTTGGCACTAGTTTAAATACTACAATAA
Source organism: Emydura subglobosa (assembly GCA_007922225.1). Taxonomy (NCBI): domain Eukaryota; kingdom Metazoa; phylum Chordata; order Testudines; family Chelidae; genus Emydura; species Emydura subglobosa. The sequence goes on from ML681564.1 coordinate 437,086, forward strand.
GGGCTTAGATCAGGTTCACTGACCTGTCCTTAAGAGGACAAAAGCCGAGACTGTTGTCACAGAGTGAGAGAGAGTGTGTGTGTGTGGATGTGTGTAGTGTGTAGTGATAGTCTGATGGACGGAAGATGGGGCTCAGAGGAAGTAAAATCCCCGAGAGCAGCCCCTTAGGGGCGGTGTTAGCATCATGGGCTACAGGCAAGTTACCGGTACAAAAAAGCATGTAAAAAGAGAAAGAAAAAAAAAAAAAGCTCGAGCTAAAGAAAAAGTAGCAAAGCTCCATGAAACAGATCAACGGAGCCTATGGGGTCCAAACTTTTCTACATCATGTTACTTGTATTTGAGGGTATTAGTGGTATTTTTGTGTATATGTAAGTAGTTATAATGCTTATAAAATGTTGCTTTAAATGTACTGCAAAAGAAATGCAAATACGTATGCTGAATCCAAAATAAAAACAGCAGTATATAATATGTATGCTAAAATAAGAAAAATGGAACAAAGTTTAATGCAGTGTAGTGCTTTGTAGCATCAAAGGGGGGTGGGAATTGTAAAAGTAAGGATTAGGCCCTTAAGAATCCTGCTTCGAACAACATGGCTTATGGGTAAAAGGAGAGAGGGGGCTGAAGATAAAAATGCAGACAGCGTGAAAACTCTAAAGAAAGACTGCATGAATCCCGGGTAAGGAGTCTAAAGGACTCCAAAAAAGAAAAATTGAAAATTCAGATAAAGGAGTATATAGAGGGGTCAAGGCCAAGGTCAGGGAGTGGGACGTGGTACCTTTTTGGCCCCAGGAGATTCCTCCTGCCACTATTGTGAACAGTTGGGACACTGGAAAGCAGAAAGGCCAAAGCGATCTGGCCAGTCGGAGTGGACATTTGGGCCACCACCACCTCCTCTCCGAGACTAGACTCGACCTTTATATTAGGACAGCCTGGGGAATAATAATTTCATTAATGCACGCTTTTTGTCAATAGATTAATCAGGTCTTTATGTGTCTTGTCTTATTGATGGGAAACCAGTAAAATGTTTTATAGACACTGGAGTCAGCAGATCCGCCTTAAAAGTTCAGGAGTTTTCTCTATTCCCTTATCAATGAAGAATGTAAATGCAGTAGAAATTTTAACCAATTAATGCCACATTTGGTGTCTAAACCACTATCTGTTTCTTTGAGACCTATTTCTAATCAGTATGCTTTTCTTTTAAGTTCTTATTCTCCAGTTAACCTAGTAGATAGAGATTTACCCTGTAAAATTTGATTGTACTATTTATTGTTTACTAGATGGGATTAATTTGTTATTTTCCTTGTGAAAATGAAAATTCTGTTTTGGCTGTATCTCTTGAACAAGGACAGGATCCTGAAATATCCAACATACAAAAGGAATATGTCCTGTGATTATCTCTCTCCTTAAACAAGGAATTATTGTGCCTACTCGAATCCTCTGTGACACCCCAATTTTCCCTGTTAGGAAACCTGGAAAATTGTTTATTGCTTTGTGTAAGATTTAAGAGCTGTTAATTCTGTTGTTTTACCTCCCTTTCCTGTTGTGAAAATTTAGATAATATAGTATTTACAAAAGGTTTTGCTTTGATTCAAATGTGAATGATTTGCTCTTAGCCTTTCCTTTTTTAGCAGCCTGTAAAAGGATTCTTTAATTCTGCTTTCTGCTCTGGCTAATAAGGGACACAAAGCCTCTGCAGGAACTCACTCGATTTGAGATTTCTGAACCTCTTCCCTGGTCTACTGAGACAGAATAAGTTTTTTACCTCTGTAAAATATGCACTGTCTAGTGTACCAGCACTTGGTTTGCCTGATTATTCAAAACCATTTATATTGTTTTGTCATGAAAAATGGGTTTGTTTTAGGTGTCCCCACACAAATGTATGGGGATAAGCATAAGATCATTGCCTGTTACAATAATGCCCTGGACCCTGTAGCTGCAGGGCATTCACCTTGTCTCCATGCCGTTGCAGCTGCAGCTGCCTTAGGTAAAACCTTGGAAACTTTGGTCCTTGGTTCTCCACTTATCATTTCTGTACCTCATGTTTGCTTAACAAAATATGAAATTTTTTTGTTGTTTGCAGGTCAGATTTAAAGTTTTTTATTGAGTAAATGTTTCAAAAAATAACAAACAGGTAACCCATAGAGTTAAAGGGGCAAAGTTATACAATATCCAGGGACAATATGCAGGTTATCGGGAGGCACGGGGAGTGGTTGAAAGTCTTGGGAGAATAACAAGGGATAAGCTGCGGGGTCCTGGATGGGGAGTGATGGTGTGGGCGCTACATTCACCCGATGTCCAGTTTTTTAATCCTGCCTCATTGTTATCCACCCTTTGCAGAACCCAAAATTGGTTTTCTATGTTACTGGCTCTTGTCAAAGAAATTCTAAAGGTATTCTTGTGGCTGACTATGCTGTTTGTTCTCAACATGAGATAATTAAAAGTAACCCTTTCCCTTCTGTGAACCCTGCTCAAGAAGCTAAATTTTTTTTTTTCTGTAACTAGAGTTTTGTATCCTGACTAAAGGTAAATTTGTTAATGTTTTCACTGATTCCCGTTATGCCTTTGGTGTTGTCCATAATTATGGTTAATTCTGGAAACAAAAAGGCTTCCCCACTTTGGGAGGCTTCCATATTAAATGGCTCTTACGTTGCTGCTTTATAGATGTTGTATGGTTACCTTTTACTATTGTTGTTGTTAAATGTCTAGCTCACTGGCATGCTTTAACAGACTCTGCTGCTAAGGTTGCGGTCCTTTCCGCACCTTAGGCCACATCCATGTTGTTTTGTGTTTATATTAGTCCAGTCTAATATGTATTAATAATTGTATGTTTATTTTCGGATGGGTAGAAGCTTACCCATGTGCAAAGGCTGACACTATTACAGTCAGCAAAAGACTTTTGAAGGAATTTTTCCCCCACTTTGGGATCCCTCTCTCTACCAACAGTAACAGGTCAAGTTATAAAAGAAGTTTGCAAGGCTCTTGATATCCAACAGAACTTTTATTACCCATATCACCCTCAGTTTGCAGGGGCAGTGAAAAGACATTGGTGTTCTGAAAAATAAACTAGTCAAAATTTGCTATGAAACCAGTCTCAAATGGCCAGATGCCCTGCCTTTAGCCCTTATAATTATAAGATCATCATGTAACAGAAAGACTGGACTATCACCACACGAGATCCTAATGGGCTGACTCATGAGACTTTCTAGCTCTCCACCAGTATCAACTCACCTATGGATATTAATTTAGCTGATGAAACTGATTTGACTTATTGTCAAACATTAATGAAATGTGTTAAGGCTTTTCGTTCACAGGTCCAAGAAGCCCTTTCCCAAGACCTTCAAAAAGCATGTCATGATCTACAGCCCGGTGATTGGATTCACGTAAAGGTCCACCAAAGAAAGACAGCCCTGGAACTACGTTGGAAAGGCCCACTCCAGGTACTTCTCACCACCAACACTGCTGTAAAGTGCCAAGGTTACCAGTCCTGAATACATACCTCACACTGTAAAAGAACCTCTGCACCTGTAACGACAAGGTCAGTGGAGCAGGGTACAAGTGCTTGTAACCTCTCTCCTGCTCAAGAAAAGGATTTGCCACTCCAGAGCGAAGAGGATTTGAAACCACTCCAGAGCGAAGAGGATATATCATGATGTCATCCCTACCACCTCAGGAAAAAAGACTTAAAACTCCCCCAGATCACTGGTTCTTGAAGTGGGTATGGCTCGTGATCTTCTGGATGTTCTGTATTGGCCTTATCTGGATGACTCTCTTTTGATCCAAGTTCCTGATTAACAGTACACCTGTCAAGGAAATCCCCAAGGTCCATGGGGAAGAAGACCAACAACCTGATGACTTTGAGGTACAATTAAAACCCAAGCAACTAAATCATAAAATACAATGCTTCTTGGACTATACTGACATTTTTATAATTAATTAATCAACTACAAACAGATTTAAATGTGTCTAACTGTTGGATTTGCAGTCATGTTCCCTTGCATTTTAAAGAAGGTATACCCATGGTTCTGATTGTGTTAAACACCACACATATAGTACAAGGGGTTACAATTCCTTTTCCTAACAAAATACATCCACCTAGCTTATGAGTTCCAAGGGGAATACTGCTTTAAGGCCAACCAATCCATGTAAGAAAAAATTGCACTTCACAAAAGTATAAAGGTTGGTTATAGCTTTTGTAACTATACCTTTACTATTAACTCCACAGGATATGTAGCCCTGAATGGGAACTCTTTTAGAGGTTATTTTCCCTACCCCCTGAATATTAGCTATTATGGCATTCATTTCATGCAAAGCTCTTTAGCTTATTCATAGAACATATAAGTTTAGTAGGTCATTATTTTAATTGTGAAAATAGGGCCCATAAGAAATTACTACCGGGGTGGAAAGGCTCCTGCTACATTGGAGCTATTACCCCTGCTATTAGGCACACTCCCACACTACCTCAGGGCAGGCTCCGGAACCGAAGAACAATCACCGAGGCCCAGTGGTATTGGGGTATCACCTTGCCCCAGCTTGGAGTTGCATACACTGTCAAGGAAATAAGGTGCGTTGCCGCAGTACTTAAAACAGTGGCCAATGCCACTACCCAGAGTTTTAAAAACATAGCCACTGAAATGGGTAGTATACGACAAATGGTTCTGCAGAACCGAATGGCCCTAGACTTTACCTTAGCAAGCAAGAGGGGGATGTGCAGTAATCAATGATACCTGTTGTTTTTATGTATATAAATCTGGCAAAGTAAAAACCGATGCACATGACATTTTCCAAATCGCATCACTATTCCATAACATTTCCCATGATAATACTTCATAGGGTTTCACAGATCTATTTCATGCCTTAATGTTTGTGAGTATAACCTGTTTTATTGTTATTTTTGCCTGTTGTTGTTTTTAGTGTCGGGCACGCTACCTTTTGTGTGTTTTACCTTCACCCAGATTTTTTAAAAAACCTAAGATAGCTACTATGCAAATGGTCACCCAGATTGAAATTGTTCAGCTTAAGCAAAGAGTAAATCAGGCTTATAAGTGAGCCAAACTGGTAATACACTTATGGCTCAAAGGGGGGATTGAAGGGAACTAAGTGTTTGCTTGACTATAGTTACTCCATTTTTGCAGCCTCTTTGTTTATAAGGCAAGGCCGTTTCACTCTGTGCATAGATCATGGAAAGTTCTTAGGAATGCAGAAGGAGATAAGCCTCAGCTGAATTCAGCAAGCTCTGCAACCTTGATAGACAAGTTGTAGTTAGTTGCAAAACATTTGTAAAAGTATCTTATGAATAATAATATGGACCAATAGTTATAGAGAAAATAGGTTTGTGCCCTTGTAAGGGGGATATGTATGGTCTTGTCATGAATGTTTAAGTAGTAGTAAGGTATAAAACTGTCTGTAATCCTTTGTTCAGGGTCTTTTTCCACTGTCTATTTGTGGGCTTGGGAATTGACCTTCTGCAGAATAAACTCTTTTGGAGACTATCCAGCCTGAAATCCTGTATGGGTCTCTTATCGGTGCAGGGTAATGAACCACACTTGGAATCTTTTTCCAACAACAGGGACAGTGATTGAAGAATTGTTCTGAGTGAGGGATGCCAAAATCAATGAAGAAAACACCAGCCTCATCTCAAACATTGAGGGAAGAAGAAAGGAGCGAAGATAATCAGCTGGCCAAAGAGGAGTCCACCCTGATAACTTTGAAGCCAGCCCATTTCAAAGGACAAAGTCTGATCAGGCTTGCAACAATGTGGATGATTAGGGATCACACCAAAAATGCAGTTGCAGCATGACAGAGAAAAACCCATAGACTTACATGGGGTCTTTTCCCTATAAAATGGGACAGAAAGATGAAGGCTGGAGGTTCGGGTCTACATCATCACATCACCCAGGAGTACCGGTGTGCATCGGCAGAACCTTGCTCCTCACCCTCGTGCTACAATCACCTGGCCAGTGATATCATGAGCACCAAGAGGCTGGTAACTATAACATTTGGGAAATCCCTATGTATGTTTGTCTGTCTCCCTGTCTATATATGCCTGTCTGTTTGTGTGAGTGTGAATGAAGGTACCAACTGAAACGTGTCAACAAAGTATATTTTTATTAACATGAATCTCGGTAATTGTAGTATTGATACAATGTTAATATTGTTTTCTTAGTGTTTACATTATTGATACTATTTCGCTAAAGTAAAGAACATTGATGCTATTACAGTGTTGATACTTTTCTTTTTATTGATACTATTTACCAATGTTTGTGTTCACAAAGTGTGGCTTGTTGCCTTATCCCCTGAAAAAGATCCTGTGACATTTGTTATTTGGATAACATGTTGACCTGCAGTCCTCCCACCTGCTATCCCAGCCCTGAAGTTCCCTGCCTCCATGCCCCACTCCTCACAGCTAATGTGCCCTGTGGTTGTTTTGCCCCCACCTCTGTGGGTCTGTGCAGTCAGACTGGCTGGAGATTTGGAGATTCAGCATGGTGCTGAAGGAAGGCTGTGTAGTTCACTACAGCAGCAAAGACACCCTGGTGAGTGGGGGCTGGTTGTAATGGGATGCTAAACTGCATTATACCATGCAGTCACTGAGAGGGGCTGTGCATAAAATACTCTATTTATGCTAATCTGAGCCATACCTAGCCAAGAACTAAAGGGTCTAATGATGGATACAGTTGGGGTGGATAAACAAGCTTTGTTACCAGGTCAGACCTGGTACAGGAGCCTTACATGACCCCATGGGAGTGGAACTAAGAACAGAAACAGAAGAAACAAAAGCAAAGGTTGCAGACAGAAGGAACAAAGGTTGCAGGATCTCATCAATATGCCCCCTTCAACACCCTAGAGAACTTTTATCTTTGACAACCCTTCACAATGGACAGATGGGAAACCATATTTTGCAAGATTTCTCATTGCTGACAACCTCCACAAATAAACTGAAGATATCCAGATACCATATTTAACATATGCTATGAGGAAGCAAGCAGAATGTGTCTTTAAATTATTTGACTTTACTGAAGACACACAAAGATGCGGATGAAATGGTGCTGGCTCTGTCTACTACATACTTGATATCTCAGAGAAAAGTGGTATATGAAAGAGCACGTTTCCACCAGCAAATTCAAGAACCAGGTGAAAATGTTGACTGTATTTTAAGAGCTCTGCATGCATGGACTGAAATCTGTGATTCTGGAAATGTAAAGCATGAAAATACCAGAGACAGGCTTGTTGTTAGGTTAAGAGATAAAAAATCTTTCGCAGCAGCTATGACTGAAGAGACATTTAACCCTAGTCATAGATGTTCAGAGAGCAAAACAGAATTAGTCACACAACAGAACAAATGGCAGGAACAACTTGAAAAACCTGAAAGTAGCTTAGGCTTCTGTACTGCCATCTAATATTAGTATAATTGCATCACTCAGGGACATGAAAAATCCACACCCTGAGCAATGCAGTTATACCAAGCTAACCCCTGGTATAGACAGTGCTATGTTGGCAGGAGGTCTTCTCCCATCAACATAGCTACTGCCTCTCATGGAGGCAGATTAACTTTGCAGATGTGAGAAACTCTCCCGACTGCATAGTAGAGTCTTCACTGAAGTGCTATGTGGCCCTGTTTTAAGTGTAGACCTGCCCTTAGAATATATAAACAGACATTTCAATATTAAAAATCATTATCATAAAACCCCCAAGGCAAGGAGAGAGAACTCCCAGGCTAAGAGGAACAAATTCAAGCGGACATGCACAAGGTGCGAAAAGAGTCATATCCCAAGAAATGATGCATGTCCAACCAGAGGCGCACAGTATAATAAATGCACCAAAGATGGACATTTTGCAGATGTTTGCCACACCAAAGCTGTCAGGGATTTGACTCATATTACTGACAATCAAGAAACATGACTTCTGGGATCTATCACTTGTGATGACGTAGAGCTTGCCTGGAGAGTAAATTGAATATTCATGGCAAGACTATTGATTTTTTTTAAATTGACTCAGGAACAGACATTGTGGTCATCTCAGAAGGGACTTACAATCAACTTCAAACCCTCTCTCCTTCAAGCTAAAGTCACCTGATGGAGCCCTGACTAACCCTAGAGGGATCTGAACTGCATGGGCCAGTTCATCACAGAAATAACTTCCAGAGACAAAAGCTTTGCATTCAGAGTGCATGTGATCAAAGGATCAACAGCCAACAACCTTCTTAGCCGCAGCTGTGATGGCCCTACTGAGGAGAGTGGAAGAACTCGATGAAGGATTTGATGATGTTGAGCTTTTGAAAGGGGATCTAGTATAAGTCCACTTGAGAGACAACACTGCACCCTACAGTATACAAACATCTCTACCAGACAGACCACGGAAGGGACTAGCTGCAGATTTATGCAAATTCAGAGGACATGATTTCGTGGTCACTGTGAGCTATTTTTCCAGGTGTATACAGATAACATTCTTGAAAAACATAACATATTACAGTGTTATCAAGAAACTGATGTGCATATTTGCTCCCTTCAGTATTCAGAACAGCTAGTGATGGACAATGAACCACAATTTGCCACAGCAGAATTTAAGTTACTCCGAACAAAATATGATTTGATCCTATTCCTAGCGGCCCGCATTATCCACATGCAAACGGAGAGGCTGAGAGAGCTGTACAGACAGCCAAGGAAATCCCACGGCAGGAAGATCCATTCCTTGCTCTTCTGAGTTACACAGCAATACCAACAGCAGCTGCTGGATACAGTCCAGAGCAACTCCTAATGGGAAGACAACTCAGAGCTACTGTTCCAACTTCGGAAAAGGTGCTATCTCCAAAGCGTCCGGTCATGAAGAGAATAGCCAAAGCTGATAAAAAGGCTACAAACACGTTTGCAACAGACGTCATTTATTTAGAGAACTGCTGGCTCTGGAACCTGGTGACATTGTTCATGTCCATCTGGATAGAGAAGTAGGATGGACAACTCCAGCTGTCGTAAAGAAAAAGAATTCAGCTCCCAGATCATACGGGATGGAGAATGACAGTGGAAACATCAACAGAAACCATCGACATTGACGGTTTGTTCCTCAGCAAGAACAACAGAGAAAACTATCAGTGTCAACTGCAAAACAAGAAGACGATGACTCAGGGATTCCAAACCAATCCCAGCAACTGCCGGCCGGCCAGATGGCCCAGTCATTACGCACTCGGGTCATGTAATTAGAAAACCAGCATGGTGCAGAGACCCATGACAGACTGAGCTGTACCAAACATCACAGCCAGCGTGACAGTGTAAATAGTGTCACTGGTTGGTGGAAGGATAGAACAAGAAGGGGGAGACGGAATGGGACGTTAACCCATACTGCGCAGGGCAGCCGCTTGTTGGCACCATGTATAACGTGCCTTACTTAGGTGTACCTCAGCTGCAGCTGGTGTAGCACTGGGGGATCTGATGATGGACACAGCTGTGGTGCCTAAGCAAATTCTATGACCAGTCCTTGGCTGGTTCAGGACCATGATGGGTTGGAGGGATCCCACGCCCCCAAGAGAAGCTGTGACCCTCTCCCCTGGACAGAGCAGCCAGCCCCACACAGCGGCAGAGACACCTCTGTGGAAACTAAGCTTGTTTCTTTCCCCTTCCTAGAGAAAGTGCCATTACTGGTGGCTGGACTGCAAGTGCATCACACTCTTCCAGAACAACACCTCCAGCCGCTATTACAAGGTGAGCACCCCTTGCCTGCTTGGGGCTCGGCTTCCATGGGACCTGCCTGGTATAGGAGTGATGGAGGGAGAGAAATCCTGTCAGAGCCCACCTGGGGTGGGGTCATCCCCTAAAGCCTGTTCCCCCCTGGGGGGTTCAGGGATTGCTCTGGACTGTCTGTTCTTCCAGCAGAAGTGGAGATACTCCATCAGGGCCACCCAGCCCATCCCTGAGTCTCTATTCCTCCTATTTCCCAGGGTTTGTACGTTTCAGTGTCCTTCCTTTCGGGGGACATTTCCCCAGCCTGGCATATCAGGTTGTCTTGCTCCACTACTAAAAGTTTCATGCCATCAGTGCCAGCTAAACTTCTTTATCCATTGTGCCATGTATGTGCATGTGTGTGTATGTGTGGGGGAGGGGGAGGCATGCATGTGTATTTTCATTGCTTCCTTTGTGTCAGAGACTCTATCCTGCTGACCTGGGCTGCTCAAAAATCTTTTGACAAAAAAGTCCTTTTTGGCAACAAAAGACGTTTTTAATTTTTGATGGATTTTTTTGGAGGCTTTTTTTTTTTTTTTAATCTCAAAATGGAAATTCACAGGGAAAAGATACCGCTGTAAAGCATGATGGATTCTTTCTCCAAGAATCAGGCAGCACAGACAATACTGAAGAGGTTTATTCACAATATCAGAAAGTCTGATAAATCAGCTTCAACTTCATGGTGTTACAGTGGTCAATTACATACACTTTCTCATTGGTGACATAGTATGTTTTAAATTCTTTATCTATTTTTTTACAGATACAGACATTGTCCCATCTGGAGAGAACAACAATGATAATGGTCAAAACAACAAAAGTTGACACTTTAATCATTCTACTCACATCAAGGATCCTAGGGTTACTCTCAGGGCGGGGATAGGGTGGAGGAAGAAAGGGGGTCCTTCCAGATAGGTGGCAGATGAGACAGAAATTCTAAAAGCAAATGTGCTGCTCTCATTGGAATTAGAATTACTAAGAGGACATTGGCTTCCTAAACCATCAGATGTTTACAGTAGCCATTGTCCTTGAGGACGAGGTATGTTTGTAAGCCGTTTGAGTGAATTTTGGCTTACAACTTGTTAGCTGAAAACAGGCTTAAGTCTTATACCTTCTTCTTTTTGTATTTTGAAGTGGTGTAGAATTTCTTCTTCCTCCCTTTTCTTCCCACTAGAGAAAATTGGCAAGAAGTGAAAGTGTGTGTGTGTGTGTTCGGAGTGAGGGAGTCTTTTCCACTTGAAAGTTCAGAGAAAAAGTATTTTTAAAAGTCTGATTTCTCTAAATTTTGAAACATTGAAACAAATATTTCCCTCTTTTTTCCAGTGCAAAAAAAGGGAAAGACCGTATTTTGTTAACAAAGAAAAGGGAGAGAAAATGGGGGTAAATAGAGAAATGCTATTCAGGGAAGAGTAAATAAATGTGGGGAAACCCTTAAAATTTGGGGGACATGGGGAAAGCCACATGTTTTAAAAAAGGAAAATTTTGCATGAGGAAAGCTACCTCTGATTGTTCAGAAGCCAGCCAGACAGGCATTTCTCCCTGGAGCCTGTGTGTGGGTTCCCGTTGCAGGAAATCCCTCTGTTGGAGATTCTGGCAGTGGAGTCAGCCCAAGCCTTTGTCCTGGTGCCGCCAGACGCCAACCCACACTGCTTCAAGATTGTTACGGCCAACGCCACATACTACATTGGGGAGAACTGCGCCCCCGCACTGTCCACCTCCAGCCAACAGCACAGTGGGGTGGGGCTGGAGGCAGGGCCTCGGAGAGCACCATCCGCCAGGCTCTCATGCCTGTCATTCTGCAGTATGCTCCCAATGCCCAGGGACAGGGCCCACACAGTGAGTGGGAGACCTGAGGGCTGTACTGGGCCCTGAGGCACTGGGAGGATCCCCTGCAATGCTCTCTGCAGCATAGAGCCCACAAGGGCCACATGGGGACAGTGGGGAGAATGCCCGTAGAGTGCCCCCTAGCTCTCTGCTGGGACACTGGGGCCAGTGCTGCCTGTGAGAGGAGAGTCCCCCCTACCTGCAGCACTGGGGCATTGGAGTCCTAAAGAGCATCCCCTCCTGGGTCACCATCACTGCGCTGCAGCACCTGGGTATCTCCCATCTGAGCACTGGCTGCTCCCCGTTTGGGTCAGCCAGGAGCCCAGCCTGAAGCACCAGCCTCCTGTCAGACCCTTCTGGGCCTTGCCTGGCAGCATCCCAGATGCTGATCTCACCACCCGAATGCCCAGTGGGGCCTCGAGATGGAGATCAGCCCTCAGGCGCTGGAGCTCCCCAGGGATCAGAGTTAGGGGCTGGGACAGGGAGTGCGGAGGGACTCGACATCCGCTCCCTGGGTAGGATTTCATGCCTGGGACACAGTGTGTGGGAGTCAGGGGGGCACAGGGGAGTGTCTGTTTGGGTCAGGCCAAGCCTGTCTGGTGCCAGCTTCTAATTGCAGGACCCTTTTCCAATAGCCAGATCCAGAAGAACATGGTAAGTAGAAGCCCCTGCCCCTTCTCTTTATGCCCCTCACCTTCTCTTTATGCCCCACCCCTTCTCTGTGTATGTCCAGATCCAAGAGGAAGTGGTGAGTAGAGATACCACTCCCCTCTCTCTGTCTCTATATAAAGAGTGGAAACACGAACATACCTCTAAAGAGAAGTACAAAATAATACTATGAGTATGTAGGGACAAAATCAGAAAGGTTAAGGCACTACCTAGCAATAAGGCAATAACAGTCATATAAATTCTCAGGAGCAAGAGAATAATGAAGGAAAGTGCAGGCCCTTTACTTAGCAGGGAAGGAGAGCTAATAATGGATGACATCAGGATGATGGCTGAGGTGTTTATGGCTGTTTTGCTTCAGTTGCCACTGAAAAGGTCAGTTGTGACCAGGCACTTAACACAATTTACAGTAACAACAAAAGGGAAGGAATGCAAGTCAAAAGAGGGAAAACCAGGTTCAATAATAGTCAAATCAGGGAGATGTATTCAAATCATCAGATGAAACTCATTCTGGGGTACTTAAGAAACTTGTTCAGTGATTCCCAATCTTTTTGACTCGAAGGCCACAGATGTCATTTTTAAATTCCTGAAGGGCCACTAGTCTCCACCAGAAGCCAGATGGAAGGAGTTCTCTGGCTGCAGCAGGGAAACCACGTGTGTCCTCTAGCCCAGTGTGCTCCATCTGGGTACCTAGTAATGGCTCCATTCTGCAATTAGGGGGATGGAAGATCAGTTCTCCCATCCCTCTGGTTACAGCAGGGACCCCAGAGCCTATGGACCCAGGCAGCGCGCTTTGCCGTGCTCCCTGCTACAGCCAAGGAGAGGGAAGCCCTGATCTCCCATCCTCTTGACTGCAGCAAGGAGTCTTCCCTGGTCTTTTATCCCTGTGGAAACCTGCTCTGCCTGGGTCCTTAGGCAGTGGCTTCCTTCTGCAGCCAGCCGGAGGGGAATCACAGGCCACTTTGAAAGACTCCATGGGCCACTTTTGACCCCCGGGCAACAGGTTGGAAACCACTGAACTAGCTGAATGAAAATCTCAGAATTGTGGGTGATTATCTTAGAGAACTCCTGGAGAACGGGTGAGGTCCCAGAGGACTGGAGAAGGGCACATGTAACATATATCTTTCAAAAGGGGAACAAAGAGGACCTGGGGAATTATGGACCATTCAGCCTAACTTTGATACCTGGAAAGATACTGGGACCAATTATTAAACAATCAGTTTGTGAGTACCTGGAGGATAATCGGGTGATAAGGATTAGCCAGCATGGATTTCTGAAGAACAGATCACGCCAAACCAACCTAATTTCCTTCTTTGACAGAGGTACTCACCTAGCGGATGGGGGAAAGCAATAGATATGACTACAGCTTGGTTTTTAGGAAAGCTTTTGACTCAGTCCCACATGGCATTCTCATAAGCAATCTAGGGAAATTCAGTTGACATAGCAATACACCAGACCAGAGTGATGAAGGGAACATCAGACCTTTGTTGTACTCAGAACTCTGAGAAACCTGCTGACTTCTCCAGGCTGAGGTGTGGGGAATTTGTGTATTTGGTCCTGTCATGCTGGCTGGATGTGGGGGGCATTTATTATATTTTTTCTTATCAATACATCGGAATCATAATAATTCATGTGAGATATACCATGTCAGGTACTGTTAAATGTGCTAAGTAAAATGATAATCTTTATGTTCATGTGTTATATGTGTAATGGAAGTTATAGGTATGGTTGATATATCTGTATTTCAAATTGTGCTGTGTCTGGGCGATACCCCAGACAGGATGGCTGCAGCACTAGCCTGCTTAGTGGCCCATTAAGAAATTCACAGGTACAGGGGTTTCAGGAGGAGAAGCCAGGGATATACCTGATGAGTCACCAATCACTCATGTGACCCTGGACTCCATCTTATTCCTGTAAATTGCCACAAGCAGCATGGCAAAGGCCAAAGGACATAAAAGGCAGCTGTAACACATCCGTTTTGTCATCAGTCACTGGTCTTTGGTCACCAGTCTTCAGCTTACCTCTGGATCAACTCATCTGCATATGAACTGAAGCTGTGAAACAGAGGACTGAGACCCATCTAGGTACTGGATGTGCACCAGAGGGACTATACAAGCCTGCCAACTCCACAATTCTACCAGAAACTTGATGTATATGGACTTTCAAATCAGTTGTATTTGTCTGATTGCTTTAATCCTTTAACATTTTTCTTATAGTTTGTTTCTTTCTTTTTATAATAAACCTTTAGTTTTAGTTACTAATGGATTGGCTGGCAGCATGGTATTTTGGGTAAGATCCAAACTTATTCTGTGGCCAACCCTTTGGGGACAGCAGAAACCTTTTTGGTAAAGAGCATATAGTTTTAAATAACTAGTCACTTTACTGGACCTAGTGACTGATTGGAAGCCAGAGACTAAAATGCAGTAAAGGGGGCTGTGTAATGTTGGAGACCCAGTACAATTTGAGTTGCTTGACCACTGTCCTACAGGCTTAGCATAGCATTCAGTTGCTTGCTAGGCTATTCTGACCCCCGTAGCATGACATCTTTCAGTTGGCAGAGATTGAATAACAGTATAGATGTCTCAGTTTCTGCATAGAACAGCACATAAGAAGACAAAATACTGATACTGTATTGGCCCAAGGTCTTTACACTTCTCAGCTAGAAGTTAGTAAACTTGGGTTGTCAGACCACAGATGGAGAAAAGCAGGACTGGCCACTGAAGCCAGCTGGGATACATTCAGGACTGCTAATAATTTACATTCATTACCGAGCAGGAACACCAGTCAATACTTTTGCTCCGTGCCAAATGTGAATTATTCAAACACACAAACACGAGTTATTTATGCACCTTGATTCTTTTACATGTGCCTGACCGTGAACCAGCCTGACACTTCCCGTCATGCACCATTGATGCTGTCACCAGCAGCCACTTGTTTCTTTGGGCCGCGGCACCTTAAAGAAACCCGCAGCTGCTCCGTGTCCTGACCTGCTCCCTTCGTGATGGGTGGGTGGATGGGCCCACCCCAACTCCCTCTCCACCAATCAGAGCAATCCAAGGTCCGTCTATGCCAGCCCCAGAGTTGGACAGGTGGCCAGAGTGATTCAAGGCTGTTGACCAATGAGCGCCCCATCAGCCCATGGAGCCACGAGTGCTGAACACTGATAGGCGGGTGTTAGCAAATGTGGGCAGGGGCTTTCTCCCTCAGCACTTTGCGAAGGAATTTAATGTGCTCCGGCGGGTGTGCCACAGTGAGCCACGCTGCTGGGCAGAGCGGGTGGGAGCTGCCATACTGTGCACGGGTCTCCAGAGCCGGTGCGCGCAGCTGCCATGGAGCAGGTGTGGAAGTGGCTGGGCTGCCTCTGGGAGATCTACAACCTGCTGCGGTTTAAGATGGGCGGTGGTGCAGCGGTGATGCCCTCGCTGGACCAGGTGAGCAGAGGCAGGGCGAGGGTGCTGGCTACTGGCTACAGGGCATCTCCTCCCTCCTTTTACTGTGAAATGGACACAGAGATCAGTTCTGGCTAGCCTAATTCAACGCCGCACATCTTCCCAGCCACATAATGTCTTACTCTCTCACTCATATGGGGTCCATGGGACGTGACCATCTTTGACTGGCCACCTAATTATCTACCTGGGCCACGAGGCTATAAATGCCTTTGTGTAAGCAGAACCCTGCACTGGGGCTGTGCCCCACTGATTTCAGTGGGGCCTGCTTCCCTCTGTGGGTACAGGGTGCTGCCCATGTGGGGCTCATGATATGCCTAGGGCTGTAACTTGAATGTTTAAAATCCAGTTCTGTGCATGGTTATCTGACCTGGTTAACCACAAATGGGGGTTAACTGTGGGTCAGTCATATCCCTTGAAAGCAGCGTATTCCTTACATTTATCCCAAGCCCTGATCTCCAGAGTGTTTTGGAAAATCAGAGTTGTGCTGCATCTGGCACAGAGATGTGACCATGCACAGAGCCTCACTGATGTCAATAGCCATCTAGTCTTTGGCAGGAGGGGTGCCTCAGTCAAATAGAGAGAATCAGGTACAGTTTAATAATTTCTGCCAAAACCCTGTTGGTTTTTATACAATGCCATCTCCCATATTCTGAAAGCTTCATCCTGTTTCCTTTTTGATTTCTGTGGAAGTACAAAAGATGGGAAAGGCCAGTGTTCTTCCATAGTTCTTCACTAGCCCCACAATTGCAAGTAACAGGTACTGTATCTTACATAGGATAATCTCTGTTCAGTGCTCTTGGAGGGAAACTAAATACTAAGGCCCCTGCTAATGAACCTATAGGAAGATTAGTTCAATCTTGTTGATATATACAACAATCAGAAATAAATATCAATTGTGTTCGTATCTTAAGACATCTTATTTTCCTCACCTTTGAACATGCATTGGATTATTGTGAGGTTAGTCATAAATTTTGGATTACTGTACTGAAGTATTTAATTTAGGGGCAGGAGGAGGTAGATAGAATTTACAAGGACTTGCTAATAATTGTAACAACTTGGCATGTGTGGCAGTCTCCCAACTTTGATAGTGTCCCTTAAACCTTTTGAGATACCCCCTAGAAATGTTTGGTGCATCCATCTACCCTGACTGAATAGGGACTTTGGTACTTGATACATATTCTATTGTTTCTTGGGCAGAAAAGTCTATAGAATATTATCAGCTAAAATGTATGGTCTTGACACTTCAATGTTGGTCAAGCCAAGGCTCTGAATTGGGGTTTGTGGCACAGAATATTCATTAGAAGATCAGAGTAGGACCCTGAATCAATGAAGAAAATGGGTGAGGGACATAGCGTTCATCCATTAATCTTTCAGTCAGTAGTTTCACATGGGCTCATGAATAACTGTCAGCAGGTAGTAGCAGGATTGGACTTCAGTAGCTCCTGTTAAATTCTGGGTATCCCGGCTTTGGTGGGCAGCCGGCTTGTAACCAAGGCTCCCTTCTGGGAGTCTGCCCAACCTCACCCTGCTTCCAGAACCCCTTGTGCACTCAGCTCTGCCCACAGGATGCGTTCAGCGACAGTCTCCAGACTTGCTACCGGTACCTGACTCAAACCAGCCGGAGCTTCGCCATCGTTATCCAGGTGCTGGATGGGGAGCTATGGTGAGTGACCGCCTGCCTACCAGCTGGGACTGTGAGCACCCAGGGGTTCACTAAGCCATATCCCCACAGTGGGAGCCTGTCACAGACAGGCTGGGATGGGAGACGGGTCCCTGGGCAGTGTTGTGCAGCAGCCAAGCCAGCCCCTCCAAGGAGACTCAGTCACTGTTGCAGCTGTCCGGGAAGGACAGGACCAGTGACTGTAGGAATCCCTAACCCAGCTGGCCGGTGCAGTGTTCTCCAAGCAGCTTGAGCCAGCAGCATCCACAGCTGAGCTGGACAGGAGATGGTTAAATATCAGCACAGCCAGCCCACGTGTTACTGGCCACACACAAGTTCAGTGCTTGTTCTCACAGGCTGCTGGTAGCCAGGTGTTTGTTGTCTTGACATCAGTGACTGTTATCCATCTTGATTCAGGATGTGGCCTTTTACATGGTCATCGGGGATAGATTCTTCTCTGAACTTCTTCAGAGTTCCCTTCGGGTTAGTGTCTGGGTCTTAGTCATGCATTTGTATTCCACACCTTCCATGCAAATGGCTCACCAGAGCAGTTTGGAAACTTGGTACTTTAGTGTAAAAACTCCCTGCATTTCTCTAGCACCTTTCACGTAACAATTGTGGAGCACTTTACAAACATTCATATAACAGCCTGTGTAAGAAATACTGCAAGTGTTATTGGTGTTGCACTGTAGGTTTATATGTCAGCAGTCAGGCCATGTCTATGATCTTGAGTACAGGTTAGTTATTATTTGTATTACCATACCACCTAGGAGTCCTAGTCATGGACCACAACCCCATTATACTTGGTGCTGTATGAACATAGAACAAAAAGACTGTCCTTGCTGACAATCTAGTTAACAGTCTAAGTGTAGGACAAGAAACAATAGATAGATAAACACAGACAAGGCTTATTTTATACTGCAGTACACGTATTTTAATATATAACATTTATTTAATTGGATCCCCAAAACAAAGTACAATGATATACTAATTAAATGTACCTCTTACCGTCAGTATTTCTCATACAAGGGACTGCCTTGGTACTTCTAAAAAAAAACAACGAGTTCTGTAGCACTTTAAAGACTAACAAATATAATTTCTGCAGGCAGAAGATTTCATGGGCTATAACCCACTTCATTACAACCCATGAAAGCTTATGCCTGCAGAAATTAAATGTGTTAGTCTTTAAAGTGCTACAGAACTCTCTCTGTTTTTGCTGTATGCAGACTAATGTGGCAACCCCTCTGGAACTTTTCACCTGATACTTCTATTTCCCTCATCCCTGTGATCAGTAAATAAGCACTGTACAATGCCTCTTTGAGGCAAGGATATACTGCTCCTGTTTTACAGAGGTGACACAGAGAGATTTAAGTGACTTGCACAAGGTAATGCCCAAAAGGCTATTGTGGAGCCAGGAGCTTAACTCAATTTTCTTGAGTCCTAGAGCAGTACCTTGTTCAAAAACTCTCCTCTTTCCCATCCCCTCAGTGTGCTCTATAATCATTAACTATGGTAGAGATTGGTTAATCTCTTCTACCTGCCCACAAGGCAGATAATCACACATGCCGCATTAAGTGCAATAAACTGAATAGAACCCACTGTGCTGCTGGACTGTTTAATTTGAGAATGCCTCTTACAAAAGCCATGTGATAATTTTTAACTAGATGTCTGAGCAATAGGTAATTCTGAGTAATTGGGAATCCTTTTCTCCCTCTGTAGTCATGCTATATGCATATTCTACCTGGTTCTCCGAGCTCTGGATACTGTAGAAGATGATATGACCATCTGTTTAGATACCAAGATCTCAATGTTGCATGACTTCCATTTCTATTTGTATCTGCCAGACTGGAGATACATGAAGAGCACAGATAAGTACAAACAAGTGCTTGAGGATTTCCCAACAGTGAGCCATTAGTTTCCTTCTTTCTAACTATAATCTAAAGAACAGAGGCCCTAGATCATATCCATTCACACACCTACATTTATGTACATTTCACTGCAATACATATGACACTCCAGTTAATACACCCAAAAATGACATTGTTTTTTCACAACTGCATCACACTGTTGACTCATACTCAGTCTGTGATCCACTATAATCCCCCAAATCCTTTGCAACAGTACTGCTGCCTAGCCAATTATTTTCCCGTTTTGCATTTGTGCATTTTCCCCCATCCCAAGTATAGTACTTTTCATTGTCTTTGTTGAGTTTCATCTGATTGATTTCAGTCAGTCTCCAGTTTATCAATATCATTCTGTATTCTAAGCCTGTCCTCCAAAATGCTTGCAATGTCTCCCAGTTTGTGTCATACCAAATTTTATACACATACTCTCCACCCCAAGTCATTAATGAAAATATTGAATGATAGACCCATGTGGGCCCATATTTGGTATGTCCTCTGAGTGTGAAAGAACCATTGATAACTACTCTTTGAGTATGGTCTTTCAAGCAGTTGTGCATCCAAGTAATAGTAACTTTCATTTGGACCACATTTACCTTGTTTGCTTATAAGAATTTTATGTGGGACTGTGGCAGAGGCAGAAATAGCAACATCTTCTGAGTCCCAGTCCTGTGTTCTATTCACAGTTGAGCTAGTGTAGTCTTTCCATCTATTTAGTTTCTCAAAGACAAGGTTAAAAGGCAAATCGATCTGTCTAGAAGTACCCACCCATGAAAAAAATGATAAATGACTCTTTAATTTAACAGACAAGTCTATTAAACATATGACATATTAAAACAAAACTACAATGCTAGAGAAAGACACGGTACCAAGATTAGGCCAGGGGGAAAGCGGTGTAAGGGGGCTCTTTCAGATGTCAGAAGAGGAGGACTGTGTGACATGATAGAGAAGCTGATGCTAGGTGAATAGAGGATTCAGGGAATGGAGAAAAGAAAGAGATGAGGCCTGGAAAATAGAGACAAGTCCATGGATTGCTTTCAAAACAAGAAGGGCAGCTTTGAATGAGGATCTTGAAGAAATGGACAGATTTGAGAGCAGTTTGAGGATGGAGCGATGTGAGCATGTTTCTTTGCTGAGGAGAAAGGCATCCAATGGCGATGAACACATGCTGCCATCTGGGGAGCTGGGATTGGTGGAGGCCATAGAGAAGGGAGCTTTAAAAGAATATTGGAAATCTTTTCATTTAACTATTCCCATCAGTTTACCTGCTGTTCACTTGGTGGGACTCTTCCAACAGAGTATTTTTGTAAGTCTGTCATTCACTAACTCCCAAGTGATGCTGTCCTAGACCTAGTGTCTTCTGAAGATACAAACTGCCTCTGAGCCATGGCCAAAGATCCTAGGAATTTTTGCTGAACTTGCTGACTCTGTGTTTACTACTGAGGGGCTTGAATCTGCTGCCATTGAATCCAGTGGGGAATTTTGCCAAACCCTGTAGTGGGAGCAGGATAAGACCCAAATAAGCTGTAACAGGTCATTCTCTTAGTCTTTTAATAAATGCTGAATTCTGCTTCACTTTCAGCACTATGTATATTTCCTTGTGATTTCTGCTGCAGATCTCCTTGGAGTTCAGGAAGCTGGCAAAGGTGTATCAGGATGTGATTGCAGATGTGTGTTGCAAGATGGGAGCTGGAATGGCAGAGTTCTTGCAAAAGGAGATTGATTCCCTGCATGAGTGGGATAAGGTAAGTATATTTGTGAATGAGCATTGAGAGACCATGCTCAGGGCAACGCCCAAAGTTTGTGCTGGACTCTTGGCGTTCTGCACTTCCTGCAGCCATCATCATGAGATTAGTTTCTTCTCCTCTGGGAATGGTGATGCTCACCAAGTTGTACAAAGGTACCAAAGATGAGAAAAGAACAAAGTGTTAATTCTGATTTTTGCTACTTGGGCAGTCTTCTTCCACATGCATGTAAAGAGTTACGTGAATGATGAGATATGTGTAAATTTCACCAGCCCTTGACTAGCTGCTGTATGTTGTAATTGACTCTTGTGGATGACGGTGGCTGTAAATATCTACAATCAAGCCTTGGAGCAGTTCAGCTAGAATAGACCACGGGGGAAGTACTCTTAGATGGACCTTTTGGAAGATGGAAGCCATTAACAGCTGTGACTGACACCTTTTTTGTTTTTCGTGAGTGAAGCAGTGCTCTGGTGGTAGAATGCATACGGCAGAAGCATATTCCTGGTCTGAGGATGTTGGCTGCCAAGCATGGGTGTGAAGATACATGCCAGGGAATGCTCAATCCCTGTCACTCTGAATTCAAAGACCAAATCCAAATACCACTAATAGTCACCAAAACAAGGAAAGGCACAACATACGGCACACTCCGTAACCTAGAGGTGTAATTTTTATATAGCTGCTTGGGTTGAGGGATATATTTTATTTATATATTATATATAATTAAACATTTTTTTTCTTTTCCAAACCTTGCAGTATTGCCACTATGTTGTTGGGCTGGTGTACATTGGTCTTTCCCATCTGTTCTCTGTCCTGGAGCTGGAAGACCCTATCATAGGACAGGACACAGAGCTTGCAAATTCCATGGGCATCTTCATTGAGAAAACAGTCCTCATCCGTGATTATTTGGAGGATCAGCTGGCAGGAAGAGAATTCTGGCCCAGAGAGGTAAAGGAAACCAGCCCTTTGCTATATAAGAACTTCAGCTAATCATGGCTCATTAGGAATTGCAAGTGCTGTAATGCTGACAGTTCATCTGAAAGGGACAGAACTGGAGATACTAGTTCTGCTTTGATGCTGTTTAGTTGTAACTACTTGTTACAAGACTCATTTCACAAAATTTATTTCCAGTTCCTATTCAAAGAAGATCTCTGGGCTTTTTCAAACAAACTTCCCCAAGTCTTTGTATGGAGTTAGACCAAACTCTTCTGTTCTAGAGCTCTGACAATGATCTAGCTGAGCAGTCATATTTAGTAGTGTGTGTATGTTCCAGGGTTAAACTCTATTGATAACAATAATAAACTTACCATACAAAGTTATGGCAGGGAAATATCCAAAGATCTCAATAATGTGTCCATTAAAGGAAAACTCAGATGAGCTGCTGGAGCGTCTGTGGTACTCTTGTTTCCCTATGATCATAGTACAAAGCTCTGACCGAGGAGATCATGATTATTATCCTTGGTCATGCAACTGTTCAGCAGAGCATTTAGAGAAACCTCTGCTGTCAGAGAACACCTTGGATTCTAGTGCTGGACTCCAAGCACCAGCACTGTTGGCAGTGAATGACAACACTACTGTAAGAAGTGTATATGTGCATTGCTGAATCAGATGCATGATTGTTCAGCTGTAGAGCTCCCACCAGGTGAAGTTCTTCTCAGCAGACTGGGATCCACATGCCTTTGCTTCGTGTCTGTCTAGACATTCACACTTCAGTAGGACTCTGCTCTAGAAGTTAATCTCTGTATTCTAGAATGTCTCATTAAGAGGGGCCTTGTAATAGGGCTGAATGGAATTGGAGACCTGGAGTAAACTCAAATGTTTCAAGGGCCCTTCTTCTGAGTGCCACGAGGTCTTATTATCCGATAAAGGTGAATTTTGGTAATAAGGTTTTTGTTTTAATAGTATGATATGGGCTCCCTTTGAATATGAATGTCTGAAGAGGGCTAAATGCTGAGTTGTGTTGCTATGTACTGTTGGTATTCCCAGGTTTGGAGCAGGTATGCCAAGAAGCTCTCTGATCTTGCCAAGCCAGAGAACGCTGATGCGGCTGTCCAGTGTCTGAATGAATTGATCACAAATGCTTTACACCACGTTCCTGATGTCCTTACATACTTATCTAGACTGAAAATCCAAACTGACTTCCACTTCTGTGCTATTCCACAGGTACATTAACATTTACAGATGTTTTAAACAGAATCTTCTAACTGCTTCATCCTCCCCCTTGGAACTGGATGTCTTCTGTGATCTATGCATAGTGTTTAGTATTAGCATTATTTAATAATTGTATATAAATAAATTCAATGTGGACCTCAGCAAGCATTTAGAGTGTTTGCCCTGTCCTGAGAAATTGTCTTTCACCACAGGAATGGCCATGTTTTTGGATATACATGCTCTTCCCACTGAAATTGATGTTGTGAAGAGTTAGAGAGGGTTACTGCCAGATGACTATAAATAAACATGACCCTTTTTCTCCAAACCAAAACTATCCTATATTGTTGATTAAAATATGAGGAACCCTTCTGTCCTCTGTATTTTCCTTGTCTTTGCTTTAGTCATCCATTGTGAGGACTGGGTTCTTTAGAAATCATTCCTCTATCATCTCTGTTAAGCTGAATTCTTCTCTTTCCGCTGTGGCTGAAATCTTTGGAAATCGATGGCAAGCACACATTAATTTCAGTGAGGCCAGGTTTTCACCTAATGCACTTCTTACAGTACAGAGTAATCACTGTTTCTGTCACTTCTGCCTAGGTGATGGCCATTGCCACGCTGGCTGCCTGTTACAATAACAAACAGGTGTTCAGGGGTATTGTGAAGATTCGGAAAGGACAAGCTGTTTCTTTAATGATGGAAGCCACAAACATACAGGCTGTCAAGGCAATAATATGCCAGTATGTGAAAGAGGTAGGTTTGGTGGCTTGCTTTCAAAGACTAATATTCAGATGTCACTCTTTCCTCTTTAGTCTTCCTCTTTAGCTTTTAGGGCTAAGCTGGGTTTCCACTATAACCACTTGATTATCAGTTTAGTAACTCTCCTTTTGACCAAAATTGCTGGACATCTAGAAACAAATATAGCATGAAACAGCTTGACGTAGTAAAATCTGGGATGTGGGTGTTTTCTCTGATGCTTTTAATTCTCACTCATGACTGTCCCAGATTTCATTCAGATGATATACTGTCTATAGCCTAATGCAAAACCCACGTTATACAATTGCATACAACTGTTTAACATGGGTATTGCATTATGCTGCAATTTGTGTAAATTCCATGTATGTGTCTGTTTAGATACTACAGAGTTTCCTACTGAGTCAACTTAATGGAGAATTTCACAATTTCTTTATGCCTGCCTAGCAACTTCAGATCTTTCCAGAGCATCAAGGAAAACAAACGGCCCCTAAATTGCTATGAGTGTGCAAGTTGGCCTATATATAAGGCAAAACTTTGGTGGCTTGATTCACCTGTTTCTAAAACTGTCATCACACAGAGGTACAATCCCATAATGCAGGTAGCACTGCAGTCACTGGGAGCTCTCAGAAGTATGCTAGATGCTGTACAGAAATGAAGTCATGGCCCTGATTTCTAAGGAGCTGTTGAGTGTCGGTTGCTCCCACTAGTTTCAATTTACGATTGAAACCCAGGTCAATCAAATTCTGATTAAACAAAACAGTTCTTGCAAGAAGGTTGCCCAGGTGGTGTCACATACCCGTGGGCAGCGTCACTGTAGAGCCGTGCTAGCGAGCCCAATGTCTGTGGTCGTGCCTAGCAACATTCTGTCATGTTTCCCCTGGACCATGTGGATGGGGATTGTGTCAGAAATGCATATGAGAACAGTATTATGAGCCCATGCAGTGGAGGAACTTGCATCTATCAAAATCAGAGCTAACTGATTCACAGAGAAGCTGGCAAGATGCAAACACTGCCCCAAATCCCTGAATTAGGTACCATTTTTTTGGTTGTGTGAACTCCGAGTAGCTCTAGGCTGACCAGATCTAACCATTTTAATAACATGGGTTATGATGGGCTACAAAATATTTAGACCCTGTGGCCCAGTGATTGAAAGATACTTATGTTCCTAAATCCCACTGAAATGAATGGGAATTAGGTATATAAATATATTTTTAAAATCATAGAATCATAGAATCATAGAGTTGGAAGGGACCTCAGGAGGTCATCTAGTCCTATCCCCTGCTCAAAACAGGACTAACCTCACATAATAATCCCAGCGAGGGTTTTGTCAAGCCACAGCTAAAAGTGTCCCTGTTTCTAATCCCTGTGCAGACAGAGTTAGCAAGGACTTCCAAGCAGGAACCATTACTTAGTTTTAAACAACAGACTCCTGTACACAGCTGAAAGTGCCCTACTGCAGAAACTGCAGTACAACAAAATCCCAGCAGCATTCAAAACTGATACACCTAGTTCTGGCTACTGACTAAAACTCCTCTGCAGACTGACTCCTGAGGAGTACAGTCTAAAGCGGAGTTCGGCTGTGAGCACAGTTCTCAGAATGATATTCCCTGTCTACTCTAGTCAGGGTAATGGGGCTAGAATCTTGCTAAGCTGGTGCAGTTCTGATCTCAGAGCAGCTTTCAAACTGGGCAGCTCACCATTGATGGGGAGCACTGTCCTGTTTGAATACACATGGCATTTCTGTGATGATACGGTCCTTGTGGTGAAGGTCCCGTTTCATGTTTGAGGGGCTACTAGACGGTGTGTTGTTATCATGGTTATTTCCTAATCTTGTGGGGGCTTTTTTTCCTCTCTTCAGATATATTGGAAGATTCCAATCACAGACCCATCTTCTAACAAGACCCAACAAATCGCTGTCTCTATCCAAACAATATGCTCGCCCAATGATCCCGTGGTATTGTGTAACCATTACTCCTGCATCTACCTCTCAAGAGCCATGCTTCTGGAAGCACTGAGCTGGCAGTATAGGAGTGCGATGTCAGAAGCGTTGGAGGAGGATGTACAGTTCATAAGAACTGAGTGTTGGTGGGGAGAGTGAAGTCAGTGGATGGGCAATGTTGGGAATGGGTTCTGGTCTTTCTCTTTGGATCTGCTGCCCTGTGGGATTGCAGCCTACCATGGACCCTTGTAGGTGTCAGTGGAATGGCAAGTCTAGCGGTGCTGGTTGGCCTTCAGCTATTGGGTGAATTGCAGCTACTAGCCAGAAGCTGACAGCCAGACTCCAACATTTTCATTGTTGGGATGAACAGGCTACAAATGCAACAGTCTGAATCTCACCTTTCGTCTTTCAGGGAACAGTATTTTACCTGAATTCTGTATGCCTGGGATATTTTGAAATAGAAATTCAAAGGGTCTTCCTTGATTTTGATTGCCTCATTGGATTTTGACATCCTTTTCCAAAACAAGGCTACGTGATAACAGCATATGTGGATTTCCTCTCTCCTTTTCCTTGTGCTTTTTATTCTGATCCCACTTTCTTGATTCCTCAGCAATTGTAACAATTCCAACCTATCATTGGGCTTGGAAGCTAGTCTTTCCCGAGACTGCTGAATTCTTAGATATGGAGGGGAAATCTGTTTTCTGACCTTTTGTCTAAATAGGTGGCGATCTTACACTACAGTGGCAAGTGGGTGTGTGCTGTGCATCCATGCTTGTAGAAAAGATTGCAGATAGAGAGACTAGATTGTGCTGCAGAGCTGTCTGGTTGGAGGAAGGCTGAGCTCTTTAGGCCAGGCCCATTTGCCACTTTTCACTCCCCTCCCCCCTGCCAAAATAAAGGATGCCCAGCAGGAAAATTTAACACTGGGGAAAGTTATTCCTCACTTGACTTACTCATAACTGCTGACCAGACTCACTTAAGATCCTTCCCTGGATTTAAGAGAAGGATCGCGGGCAAGTGAGCATTACACTTCTACCACAGGAACAAACAGCTACCTTCAAATCCACATTGCACTTGTAACACAGGAGTTATGAGCACAGTTATCTCATCTGAATTTACATTGGACCATAATTACCTGAAGAAAGCAATAATGATTGATAGCAAATTATTATAGATCTCTTCACTTTTAAAGATTAAGCATAGGGGCAAGTACCTATTGATCAGAAGACAATGGCTTCCTAGAAATAATGAACAAGTGCAGGAGGGGATTTCTCTGCCTGGTTGGCTTCTTTCCCCTGACATGCCAATACCCCTTTGCCCTCTGTTGAGAGGTGCTGAATTGCTATATAGTATTGCAATGGGCAATTTTGGTAAATCTGAGTGCAGAGAGCAGGGCCTCAACACTAGAGTGGAACATCACTGAGAGGGCCAAACTTGCACTTGGCACTGACATGAGCCAGGAATGTTTCTTCAGGCCCTGTGTGTGTAGCTGTGCTGATATGGAAGACCAATGGTTATGGTCGGTCAATGGACAGTTCAGCTAGTGTGTACATGTGGAGGTGGGTAATGGTGAATCTGGGACTAACTGACCCTTATAGAACAGCATGACATCAGGGGCCCGGGTCAGTAGTTAATGAGAGAGTGAATGTCAGCCGATCCCTGTAGCATCCCCTCCCCAATGATTTAATTAGAATGTGCTAGATGATATGCTAGCAAAACATATTTTGCATATTTTGAGGACATGTGACTCCTTTGAGAAAAGGATATAAGTACTGGAGAATATCCCATGTTATATCAGCATGCACACATATATCTAAAAGGGCGAGTGATACTGTTAGAGAGAAGAGGGACTTTGGAACCAGAAGGTCTCAGAGTAACCAGCACCCTGCTAGGAAGGACTCAGAAAAGAGTCCAAGTGTCTGGAGGGACGAGAAGGAAAGTAGCCTCCATCTAGAATTGGTAGCTATGCCTGTTTTCTTTACTAATCAGAATAATGTGTAGGGCCAGCACAGTTACTGAGAGTTTATGCTTGGAAAATTAAGGCTGACTAAGGAAAGGCATTGTATAGCCTTTGCTTTCTCTCTGTGATACCTAGTTTCAAATAAATAGCTTTGCATTGAAGAAATTGAATCTGACTTTTCACTGGTACAATTTTTGAGTTTCCAGTTGTGGGTATGTGAACTGATCCCAGCTCAACACCCTCTGTCTGTATGTTTTTTCCTTTGTTTCCTGGCCAATATCACTTTTACCTCTTCCCCTTCTCCCTCACCTTGTATCTCAGGATTTCTGAGCATGGGACAGCACTGTGTCCTCTTACAGAAACCAATGGCCAACGTGGCCTGTCCGATTGATCTAGGTGATTGAGGGCAGTGGTGGTATACAGCACTGCAGAGAAATAAATGTAAATGCATACCAGGTGTCGTATTGAGTGATTAATGATGGGAACGCTTGCCATAGTATCTCCTCTTTTTGTTGCTTTTTTTCATTACTATATTGTCTGGCTCTTAATGGAAATAGAGGGGAGTTGTGTGATTCTGGGATCAATGGAGACCAGTGAGAAGTTGGGTGACCACTTTTCCTATAACCCCAGTGCATTAAAATTCTCTGCTGCTGTAGCTCTCTGTCTGGATGCTCCCCACGAGCCTATGAGCTGGCACTGAATATCTGTGATGATGAGCCCTGGATCAGCAACTCTGTATTAAACAGCCTTTGTGTTATACCACAGCCACACTCTAGTCTCCACCAGCCTTTGCCACCTCCAGCCAAGTGACTCCTGCACTCAGTCCCAAACTTCCCCCAGACTGTCTGCCCTGAAATGTCCAGCCCTTTCCTGGAACATTGAGAGGAGTAATAAGGTCCTTTGCTCCTTTAAAAAGGCAGATGCACAGCAGCTTGTTGCTTTAACTGGAATTAATAATCACTTCAAGTGAAACACAGCGCTGGGTCCATAGAATCGTAGGACTGAGAGGGACCTCGTGATGTCATCTAGCCCAGTGCCCTGCACTTATGGCAGGACCAAGCATTATCTTTAGAATTAAAGTAAACCAAGTTTATTGAATGAAAAAGAGAAAACTTTTCAGTGAGCTCAAGTCTCAGGGATAAAATCAGAAATGGTTACAGGCAAAGAAAAGGGTAAAATACTTTCCAGTGACTGAGGGATAACAAATCTACAATCTTGGTTCAAGACATGATTCTTACTACACTTTCTTTCTAGCAAGATGGTTGACCACCTCCTTGGTTAGGATCTCACACAAAGTACAAAGTGCTCAGTTCCTTTGTCCTCTGAGGTTTAAGACCCCTGAGGTTCTTTTCACATTTTTTAATACTCTACTGAACTTTTGATATGAATCCTCTCAGTGTCCAGTGTTCATTCTGTGAGGAAAGATATCATGATGCTTATAGATACTGGGATTATTTTGGGACTAAATGGGATAAATGGTTTAATATTTTAACAAGGCTGCTATGATGCAATGGCATGCTGTACTGGAAGCTATCCATCCAACCATGCTGGAAGCCTCTGTGTCAAGCATGGACTCTTTCTTATTTAATTTGTTTGTACCTTTTGTAACCTTTCTTTGCCCTTCACCTCCCTTTCTGGGTGCCCTTTCCCCTCCCCATTGTTCTGTAGATACGCTAGAGTTGTGTGGAGCCAGTGCGCCTGTTGTCAAGGGGCAGCCATATCAAGAACACCAGTCTGACAATGACTGTGCACCTTGAAATAAAAAGATAATTGATGCCAAGCTGCAGAAATCAGCACTATAGCTGACAGCTGCCACATTTTACCTGGGCCAAACCAGGAATCTTCAGGACATTGTTGCAGAAGAGTAGACAGTATTTTTCCAGGTCACACAGCACCCATACAAAGCTCAGCACTTCCATACAAAATACATCAGGACACAGAATAACATTATTTAGTTAATCAAAATATTGAAGAATATTGTGTCTTCTGGAAATTAACAGGCTAAATAACCCTGTTAAAGGAAATATATATTTAGTCAGTTTATACATACAGTACTTAGACATATTTAACTGAACCAGAAACACAAATACTGGAGTGCACCGAGATGAGAGCTGCTATTTCAAGTCTCTGCCACTCTAAAGCTAGAGGAGGAACAATACAGATACAGAAGATTGACTCCCCAGGAAAGTGGACACCTCATCCTCCCCTTCCCCACCCTCACCAGGTAGATTCATAATCATCATGGCAAAGGGATGTGACCTCTTTACAAGTTGAGCACCATCACGATTGATCTCTGACAAGGTGCTTAAGATGGCCTGATTTATGTCCATCACTGGCAATCTTGTTACACCCCTGAAGCTTTTGATGCCAATGTGATCACCAGATGGGTAGCAGCATTCTTTGATACACATATTTCAGAAATCATTGCCTTTCCATTCTAGAAATATGGCCATTCCAAGAAAGTTGCTGAAATTGAATCAGTGCTTATGGGAGGTGGTTTCTTGGTTTGCCTTTGAATACGTTTTAAATTACTTATCTCGTTACTGGACCTAGTGCTGATTGGGAGCCAGAGATTGGAATGCAGTAATGGAGACTGTGTATATTTTTGTTTTAGCTTCTTGATAACCAGTATGGGGACTCAGATGCATTGTTTGTGACTGGTTGGGAAGTCTAACTTCAGTGTTACCCACAAGGGCTGGGAGAATCTGTTCTCCTTTCACAGCATGCCTTGACCTTGGCATTTTCAGGTGGCTACTCTAGGTACAAACTGGTCACAGAAGCATAGTCATAGCAGGATCCAAAGAACCTGATAATTTGGGTTTTTGTTCAGAACCTTACACTATTTCAAATTTTAAAATTGGATAACGAGTGTGTTAAAGGTTATCATTAATCACGATGAATGATCCTTGAGCATATGAGATTATGAATGCAAAAGAGGTGAAGCAGTTGTGTACGGAGAGAAAAATAATTCTTGAAGGGGACATCTCAGAGCAGAAAATGAGAGATTTGCTCATGGACAATGATCAGAGAACCGAATCTCACAGAGATAGATGAGGCAGAATAAATTAGATTGCAAGCCCTGAAAGATAGCCAGCATCTTCAGCATGAGAGAGAAATGACAGATCTTCGATTGCAAGAAAAGCAAAAGATGGATGAAATGGAAAAGAGAGCTCATAAAAGGCAGATGAAAGTAGCCAGAATCCAACCCAGATCCTGGAATTGAAAAAGGGCTTGCCACCATCTGAAAATTCTTCGCTCCTCACCATCAAAGATTTGAAAAGGATCTGTCCCATTTACAGAGATGATGAGGATATTGAAGTTTTTCTGTCTACATTTGAAAGATTCTGTGATGTTCATCAAATTCCTAATGAGATAAAAATGCCTGTTCTCCTCATCAAATTGACTGGAAGGCAAGAAAGGTATTTAATTAAATGGGACTAGATGATGCGTTAAAATACGTAAAGGTTAAATAAACTACTGCAAAGGTTTAAAATTAGTCCTGAGTCTTATAGGCTGACATTTAGAAATGTTAAGCTATCTGATGATGTTACCTATATTGAAACACTCATAAACTTCTTGGGTACATGAAAAAGTGGACTGAGGAGGCAAAGACTCATAATAGTTATAGTAGAGTTATTGATTTATTTGCTAGAGAACAGCTCCTGGAAATAGCTCCCCTCCACATCAGGGCAGAGGTGCTTGATAAAAACCCTGATACCATTCTGGAAGCTGCACAAATTGCTGATGTTTTCATAAAGAATAGGAACCATGAAAGGCATAAGTCTCAGGGAAAAGGTAATCACTGTTCATTGCAGGTTTAGAGGGAGGATGGGTTCAGGAACAAGACTAGCCCCAGCTTGGTTAGGTAGTCTAATAAAAACTTAGAACTTAAAAGCTCTCACCCTGGAGGAAAACCTGTTTGGACTCATTGGCCGTATAAAGTCAAATTGTCCAATACAGAGACTGGCCATATAAATACTGAGTTCCAGCCATATTTGCCATATAAATGCTGATGCTGCCACCCTGTCTCCAGACACAAGCACTACATGTATTAATGCTATAATTTTAGTAATCCTGAGTGCAAGGGATAGTTGTAGCCTCTCTGATTACGTTAGGATTGAAACATGGAGGGAAAATCAGGAGTTCATAAAGTGTGCCAGGGTCAATTGGATTATGTGTACTGGATGGCCTCAGACATTACCTTAGTTAAAAAGGTATTGCTCTGGGGGGAGGATTATTTACTGAATCAAAACATGAACCTGGTAGCACTTTCTGAATATGTGGCAAAGGTGCTGTTAGCAAAGATCCACTTAGAATGGGAAGATTTTAGGGGTGACGGTGGTTGGACTTTGAGAATTTCTCCCAGTGGATGTTTTAATTGGAAATAATATTGTGATTATGAATAAAGTGTCAATGTCATAACTCAGCCCCAGAAAGAGTATGAATGTAAATCTTCTGTGTTACCTGTAATCAACAGGGAAATTTGTGAAGGGTGGGTGCATGATTCTAAGTTGCCTGCGTTTAGCCAGAGTTTATACTGACTTCACTGGTGTTTTTTATGTAGCCTGTTGCAAAACTAGACAAATATCGGAATGAGTTGATGTATCAAATGAAAGACCTCTGCACACCCCCAGGGGTAAGCATACATGTTGTTGAGAACTTCTGCTATAGGTACTCAGTGTTCAGGAAAGAGAACATCTAGCTGGAGCAGAGGGAAATGATCCCATAGATGGGATCCTTCTGTACTGCTATCCCCTTGTACTGAGGATACCCATCCAGAGGAGGAGACCCCAGATGTTAAGAAGAGACATACACTAATAATGGGGGATTTGATTACTAAAAATATAGAGTGTTGGGTTTGTGATGACCGGGAGAACTGCATAATGAATTGTCTGATGGACGCAAAGTTTGTGGAGCTCGCGAAGAATTTGGACATCCTTATGTGCAGTGCTGAGGAGGAACTAGTGCTCGTGTTACTTGTTGGTACTACTGACATACTGAAATTTAGGAAAAAGGTCATGAAGCCCAAATTTAGGCTACTTTGTAAGAGACTGAAGTCCAGGACATCTATGGTAGCATTCTCTAAATTGCTAAATTAGCTTCACCACTCTAGAAAGATATGTTGGACTCACTGATATAGTTCTTTGAAAACATCCACTCAATGTACAGCAGCTGTCAAAAAAGCTAACTGAATGTTGGGAATAATTAGGAAAGGGATAGATAATAAGACAGAAAATGTCATGTTGCCTATTTATAAATACATGGTACTCTCACATCTTGAACACTTCATGCAGATCTGTTTGCCCCCATCTCAAAAAAATATATATTGGAATTGGGAAAGGTACAGAAAAGGGCACTGAAAATGATTAAGGGTATGGAAAAGTTTCCATATGAGGAGAGATTAATAAGACTGGGACTTTTCAGCTTGGAAAAGAGACGACTAAAGGGGGATATGATAGAAGTCTATAAAACCATGACTGGTGTGGAGAAAGTATATAAGGAAGCATTATTTACTTCTTCTCATAACACAAAAACTAGGGGTCACCAAATGAAATTAATAGGCAACAGGTTTAAAAGGAACAAGGAAGTAGTTCTTCACACAAAGCATTGTCAACCTGTGGGACTCCTTGCCAGAGGATGTTGTGAAGGCCAAGACTATAATGGGGTTCAAAAAAGAACGAGATAAGTACATGGAGGATAGGTCTATTAATAGTTATTATCCAGGATAGACTGGGATTGCTGTTTTCCAGAATCTGGGAATGGGCAACGGGATGGATCATTTGATGATAACCTGTTTTGTTCATTCTCTCTGGAACACCTAGTATTGCCCTCTGTCAGAAGATAGAATACTGTGCTAGTGGACCATTGGTCTGACCCAGTATATGCAGTTTTATGTGTGTTCTTATACTTCCATTTCCACAGGCAGGACCACTTAAACTGGCAGAACTGCAGGGTGCCAATGCATGGATGAGACAACAGTATTTGGAGGAGGGATTTAGGTTTATTAAGAACTGGGGACCCTTTTGTGAAAGGAAGAGCCTGTATAGAAAGGATGGGCTCCATCCAAACCAACATGGAACTAGATCACTGACATTAAAATTAAAAGTGTGATAGAGAAGTT
This sequence comes from Emydura subglobosa, assembly GCA_007922225.1. NCBI lineage: Eukaryota > Metazoa > Chordata > Testudines > Chelidae > Emydura > Emydura subglobosa. The sequence continues at coordinate 470,959 of ML681564.1, forward strand.
ATGAAACTAAGGGTTGGGGGAAGCTGACACGTGCAGAGGAACACTTGGTTCAGTCAGATAAATACATTCCCCAGGGGAGGATTTCTTAAGAGGATACTCTACATTCTAATACAGAGGAGAGGATAGAGGGTGATACAGTAGAGGTAGAAACTGAAGAGAAAATAGGCAAACAAAAGAGAGACCCATTCAGTTACATCAGATGAAGGCGGATGACTAAATATTGACAGATTTTGTAAGTGGTTGTATTCAAATGCTGCACATCTAAATATGAAGATGGCTGAACTTGAGTGCCTGGCATTAGATGAGGATATTGATATGAGCCATCACAGTAACTCAATGGAATACTGTTAATTAGTGGAACAAAATACATAGGAATAACAAAATGAGTTGTGTTGGTAGGGGTATGATGATGGTGACTGTGGAATGCTCTGAGGGATGAGAGAGGCTACAGAAACAGACAACCCAGTAATAATGGGAGATTTCAACTATACCCTATTGACTGGGTAAATTTCATGTCAGGATGGGATGCAGAGATAAAATTTCTAGACACTATTAATACTATTCCTATGCTGCTGGATACAATTCTTGACCTTAAAGCTACATGTATAATAATCTGTATGTTACCTGCTCCAGATGAACTGATTCTTATGGAAGATCTACACTTAAAGTGCTAAACTGTAGGTTTAGGTGCACCCTCTAGCACTTCAGTGAAGACACTACTACACCAATGTCAGAGTTTCTCTCAGGGCTGTAGTCATCTGGCCCCAAGGACTTGTGCATGTCCAACCTTTCTAAATAGCTCTAAATCCATTCTTTCACCAGTGAGGGATTCTCACTTCCTCCCTACTCTGTGCTGCCCAGTGCAGTAATCTGGGAGCTGACCTTGTATATGAAGACAGAAGTAAAAAAAGCATTGAGTACTTCAGCTTTTTCCACATCATCTGTCACCAGGTTGTCTGGTTCTCTAAGGACAACTAAGCTTAACTCTTCATTTGCCCTTCTAAGGTTGTCTGTAAGGGACCCACACTTTCCCTGACCTTCTTCTTGTTGTTAACATACTTGTAGTAACCCTTCTTGTTTTCCTTCATGTCCCTTGCTAGCTGTAACTTCAATTGTGATTTGGCCTTCCTGATTTTACTCCTACATGCTTAGGCAGTATTTTTATACTCCTCCTTAGAAATCTGACCAAGCTTACACTGCTTGTCAGCTTCCTTTTTGTGTTTAAGGTCACCAAAGACTTCTTTGTTAAAGCAAGCTTATTTTTTCCCATATTTGCTATTCTTTCTGCACCTTGGGATGGTTTGTTCCTGCACCCTCAGTAAGGTTTCTTTAAAATACAATCAGATCCCTTGGATTCCTTTCCCCGTCATATTTACCTCCCAGGGGATGTTGCCCATCAGCTTCTCGAGGGCCTCAAAGTCTGATTTTCTGAAGTCAAAGGTTCATATCTTGTTGTTTTCATTTCTTCTTTTTTTCTGGATCCTGAACTCAATCATCTTATGGTCATTGCTGCTCAGGTTACCACTCACTTCTACTTCCCCAACCAATTCTTCCCTGTTTATGAGCAACAGGTCAAGAGTAGCGGAGCCCCTAGTAGATTCCTCTATCACTTCCACCAGAAAGCTTTCCGCAACACTCTCCAAAAACTTCCTGAATTGTCTGTGCTCTGCTGTATTGCTCTCCCAGCCCATGTCAGGGTGATTGAAGTCTCCCATGTGAACCAGGTCCAGTGATCTGGAATCTTTCACTAGATGTCTGAAAATAACTTGTTGCAGACTCGTTGTCACATCTTGAATTGCTGTCACACAGAAAATGAAAGGCATTCATCACCTGAGGAGCTGAATAAATATTGTACTTCAAGACTGAACCTCTGGGTTCCAGCACTCCAACTTCACACCATGAACTCTGCCCAGCAAGTCCAACTGAGACAGACCCCTGGTCAGAGACTTCACTCTTCAGGGACCAGCACCCATCACCAAGTCTTTGCAGTGACACCAGTCAGCCATTTCAGAACAGAGCAGGGTTTACAAGTCAGCTAGAACACAGCATAGGGGAAATCCTGACATTAGCTCAGAGAAGCGAAATTTGAGCCATAGTCCATTCTGGCCAAGCCCAGCGCTCCCCCAGCTGAGTTGGCATGGAATCCAAATCTAGCCTTTTCCCTTTGTTTCTCTGGCTATGTCTACACAACACACCTCCATTAGTGGGGGCATGTAGTGTATGTGAAGCTGCACACTGCAGTGAAGACCACACCCCATATAGGCTTCAGAGGTATCTGCATGTGTCAGTGAAAGGCTCTGACAGCAGGCCCCTACACTGCTAATAATGGCAGCATAGGCAGGAGCACAGCTTGAGTGAAAAGAGAGCTGTGTAGGGTACATGGCAGGTGTGCTTTTACTCTACTCTTCTATGCCAGGCCTCAGCAGCTTACTGCTATTTTAACTCATGTGTAATAACAACCTCCCCAGTTGTCGGCAGCAGAGATAAAACCTGGGATCTCTGAAGCTTAATGCATGAACCTCATCAATCTCTAGCTAGTCTAGCCACCACTAGAGAAGGACGGAGTGACACACATAGGAGTCATGGTTTACTTATGCTCCTTGGGTGAGGAAACTCTTCCTAAATTTCAAAGACTGCCCAGTTAAATTACCCATACCAGCCACCTTTTGTAACACCAACTACCACAGTCTTCATCAGCAGGGATCAAACCTGGGAGCTCTCAAGCTAAATGCATGAACCTCTACTTCCTGAGCTAAAAGACACATGTCTCCTGGACAAAGCTGTATCAGGCTTACTAATCGTTAGCTGGCCTAGCACTCCTAGAAAGAACAGAGTGCCTATTTGAGCAGACAGGGGTTACACATACTAGGGGACTACGTGTGAATGTACATCTCACACCACTGAAAGAAGGGTAAGTGCTGCCACATCCTTTGTCAGTCCAACCTGTGAGCTCTTTGTCTCTCTCACAAGCTAACTCTTATTCCAGACACACAACACCTTTCAGTCCATTGCCCAACTGCTGCAGACTCAGCTGCATTCACTGACTCTGTGTCCGGATACACCTGTCGATAAGTGTCAATTGTTGAATCAGTGGGGCTTTCATTGTCTTTTCAGATGCTCTACTTATACGTATCAGTTACAGCCTGTCCTGTAACAACTCTTTCATCCCACCCCTGACAGCTATGTGACATAGGGCCTCATGTCTCCTCTCCTGCCTCAAGAGCAGTTTTCACCCTTCTGCAGCCACTGACTAGCTATGCAAGGTACAGAGGGAAACCAAGGCATGTATAGGCCTCATAAAATTACTGAATATTCTTAGTTTGTCATACCACTGTAGCCAATCAGTTCATTTAACCATTTAATAGGAGACTTACTGTTGTGGTTAAGTATAATTAATTAATGTGTGATGGATAAGGTTAAATAGGACAGGAGTACAGAAATATAAAATGGACAAATATTTGTGAATGATGAAATTGTACTAGGTATAAAAGCAAAGAAAAGCTTTAATGTATGACCTACAGCTTAGGACTGTAAGGTTTCAGCATAGATATACTAGTCCTCTGGCCTACAGAGATTTGACACAAGTAGGTGATTCTGAAATAACCTTGTGGCAGTAAAGTTACAAGATTACTGGGAAGAATGTGCCAATGGGTAATGTACAGAAGCATATGCCACAATGTGCCCACCTAGACTGCAAGACACTTAATTGTAACACGTTGGGAAATTCACAGTTTCCTGATCCTGAGAGTCTCTCTGTTGTTTTTTCCCTTTGACTTCAATGACAGTGGCATGAGGGATCCAACATTCCCAGAACATGCTGAACAAAGCCTTGGACCAATCAGTTATTCTGTGCTCGATTGCTCTGGTTAGCCGTAACTAGGTATGAGCTGGTCTGAGAAATATTTCTTCTTCCAGTGCGTGCTCGTGTCGATTCCATTCTAGGCATTTGTGCACCATGTGCATGGCTACCTGCCTTTTTTTCTCTTACAAGTACCCATAGAACCAGCTCTGATGCCCTCTGGAGCCCCACACTCAGATGTTGGTATTTTAGATGCTGCTGGCCCTGTGCTCCCTCAGTTCTTTCTTTCCTCCCATGACAGTTATTGGGATGTTTGTCTGGGAGTGGGTCATGCCCCTTTCACCTGGTTTCAAATCCTGTTCTAGCTAGCACAAGGCCTTCCCGCTTAATAGCCCCCATGATACCCCTGTAAGCAAGGTCTGAGTGGCACTCCCTCCTGCTCAGTCAGCTGAAAGGGAGGGGCACTTTATTTGCATGGGCTTTGTATTTGCATGAGTACGATTAAGTAGTTAGCATAATTTCACTGCATATGGATAAGCACAGTGGGCATAATGGGAAATGGTTCGCAGGACTGGTTTTGTGCTACAAACCACTTTTCTTTTAACTGTTGGGGTAATTAAATGTTGTCCTTCAATTGTATGAACAGATGTCAGCAGAACTGTGCTTAGTCTGTATTGATAAAATACTTCACCCTAAACTAAACAGAGCCCCACAAGGGTGGTGGACAGATGTTTCAGCATTGGAAAGGAGAAGAGATGTCTCCTATTGGGATTGCACCAGCCCTGGTAAAAGGCCATCCCCAAGACATCAAGTGACTACCTCCTCCCAATGCTAAAAGATAGAATTAACAACTTCTCTTGGAGTCTTTTGTTTCTTGAAAGCAGAGACATTGCTTCTGTGTCAGCAGAAGGTTTACCCATGAACTGAAATTCACTAAGAGCTGAATCACTAAAGAGCTGAAATTCACTAGGAGCTGAACTAGTAGAGGACCTGGGAAACCTTGCCTGACAACTGGCAGAGCTGAGTCAGCAACATCAACTTCGGTAGGAAGCCAGCATAGTCAATGCCAACCTGGTGTGGTCAGCGGTCGGCAGAGAGGCCAGGCACAATAGGAACCAGCCAGATGCGGTCAGCGGGAGCCAGGCACGGCTGGCACCAGTAGTCGGTCGGAGCCAGATGTGGTCAGCACCAGGTTCAGCTGGAGCCAGGCAGGTCGCTGCCAGCGGTCGGGGACTCAGTGAGACCCAAAGGTGGTAGGACACAGCAGTAGAGGGGCCCAATCAAGCCTGTGTCGGACAGGAGCCTGCATAGAGGAACTGGCTGAGCTTCGACTGAGAGATAGACATTGCAACTATGATGGTCAATACAGAGGAAAGCAAGAAGGGAGAGGTGAAGAACACGCCCCGTACTCCGGGATGGCTTTGGCCCATTGAGTTCATGAATTCTGTTTGCACTGTTTCCCAAACCAGTGCTGTGTTACTTGCTTTCTGTTATTAAAAGGTTTACTTTCTTCATTCAGACTCTGCTTATGAGAGGGGAAGTATTGCCCTTTGGGAGTGCCCAGGGGATAGTGTGTGATTTCCCAGGTGATTGGGTGGGGGCTCGAGTGAGTTTGGTGTGGTATCATTGACAGGGACCCCTAAATATAGAACCGGCCCTTGCTGCTGCCAACTCTGTCTGGCAGAAGGATTACATCTGTTTAAAGTGCCTCTGGGAAATGCACAGGAAAGATAAATATATAATTTGCAAGAGCGTTAGGCCCAAAACTAAAAAAGACAGAGACATCCTTCTGAAAGCCCAACTCATGGAGCAGCACTGAGACTGACCTCAGAACTTCCCAATTCTAACTCGATGCTGAGCACTTCAGTGTTGGTGCAGAGCACACCACCAGCACCAGGCCCTTCTCAGTGTTGCTCCTCTTCTCCGTCACCGAAGAAGCGGCAGAAGAAGTGAAACTCAGATGCAGGACATTCCCTCACACCTAAGAAAAACTCTTATTCAAGCCTTTCATAACTTTTTATTGCAGTGGCAGAAAGGGTGAAAGGCCTACCAGTTTCCTCTCAAAGGATCTCCCCAGAGATAACCCTCTGCATCAGATTCTATTATGAGCAGGCAAACGTACCTCCGCCAGAGATCATCACAACCCATTCCACCAGAGCGCAGGCCTCTTTAGCTGCCTTTCTGGCACAAATACCGATCAAAGACATCTTTAAAGCTGCTACCAGGTTTTCGGACCATACCTTCTCATCATGTTATGCCATCACCCAACAAGCCTGAGATGACACCAGCTTTGGCAGAGCAGTTTTGCAAGTGTCACATCCATGATCTCTGAGCCCACCTGCAGGGATACTGCTTGTGAGTCACCCAGAATGGAATCAATATGAGCAGACACTTGAAAAAGAGAAGACCGTTACTGACCTTCCATAATTTTGTTCTTCAAGAGGTGTTTCTCATGTCCACTCCATGACCTGTCCTCTGTCCCCACCATCAGAATTGATGTCAAGAAAAAACTGAGGGAGCGCAGAGACAATAGTGCCTCATATACCAGTGCATGAGTGCAAGACTCCAGAGGCCACCAGAACTGGCCATACAAGTACTGCTAAGGGAAAAATATTCCAGTAGCCATGGACGTAGGTGTGCACACACATGCAAGTAACATATCTTGAAGAGCAACAGTTACTAAAGGCCAGTAATTGACTTTCTTCTGTGCAAAGCCTGCATTGGTTGGGTGTGTGACTGGCGAGGGAGAGATCACTGGCATTTCTAGGGGGCAGGAGGTGGGATCAGAGGGGCTCTGATCCCCTCCAGGGATTGCCCTGACAGGCAGAACTGTGAATGTAAGTGATAGATGTTGTCAGTTGTTGGCTGTGTGTCTATGCGCCCCATGTGTATGACGTCCCAGCTCTGTGCAGATAACCAAGATACACTCCATGGTCGAATAACTCAGCATGACCACAGATCTGCTGAGCTTGTTAGTATAGACCAGCACAGTAAACGGCATGACTTTCCTTTTTCTCCTAGGCCAGACAAAGATATTTTCTCTCAGACCTCTTTTATACATTGATACAAACAAATTATGTATTATGCCTCTGACGTGTGGTTGGCACCTCCTAATAATTACCCATTACCCTATAAAGGATGGTTCAAACAGAACTACTCTATTTATCTTATTAACAAGACATTTCTATCAATTTTAGAGTCATTTGAGGAGGTCAGTGTGACCTCATCTCTGGGTTATTAGGATATCCTGGTACCTTTTTGGAATGTGCTTTTGCTTAGTGTTTTTTAGAATGGGTGTTTGTTATACCAGCTCTGTTTTTGCCAGTTACTGTGAACCAATCAGCTTTCATTGCATGACTTCTGCTTGTTTTGCTTTATAACAGACTTGACCATTACTTTAGCTCAGGCCTCATATCTGGTCTTTTATAGTAGGCCTCAGGCCTCAGATCTCAGGCTCTTACATTCTATTACAATGGATTTCCTCACTGGGAATGTGAATCTCTTCCCATCTTCCTAGTTTAACATTACCATATTTAAGATAATTAAAAAGATAGAGCTTTGGTATTTAAGGCACAGACTGGTTGGCCGCTAATCGATGAAGCCCTGCTTTCTCTGACAAAGGCCCAAATTTGGGATGTGGTGTGAGATAAATACCCAACATGAGGAACATCATGAAGGAAACTACCAGCATTGTGAGATTCCTTCCTAGAAGCAAATAATTCCAGGAATTCTGTATTTTGGATGTAAATCATTTTTGGCAATAAAAATGAGGGGTACTTGATTTTGGGGGGAATGTAGGGAGTTTTGGGGGTGAGACAAGTGCTGCCCCTGGAAATGAGATCTGTGCAGGAAGGATGAATGCAATATATGACTTAGAAAAATATGTTTAAAGTTTAAACAATATGTTTAAAGACATGTTATCTGGCTTTAATTATATTAGTTTGTTCAGAATCAAAGTGCACTAACTATTTTATTATTTAATCATAAGGGAAGAAGCATGTCCTAGTGCACAGAGCAGGGGACTGTGAGTTAAGACTCCTGGGTCTAGTTCTCATTCTGCCAGTGCTAATTGATATCAGAGAATAAAGGCCTCACTGATTCCTTTTAAGTGACAGAAGCAGGGACAATTCACATTGTGCAGCTCTGCAAACAAGGCCATACTTTTACTTTTTTGCTATCATTGTTCAGATGGGCAGCATGATCCACCCATCTGATATCTGCATTGTCTCATGCCAATGAATTTGAAGAGAGAAATACAGAAGTGTTTAGGAGGGAGGATTGGATGTCTCCAGCATACTGGGCATGGTGTATAGGGCATGTCACTTCTAGTTCCCAGCTTGTATCTGTTGACTGAAAGCTGTGACCTTCTTCTGGCTGTGTGGTGGTCTTAGCACAGTTCCCAGTATCCACATCCCAAAGTTTGCAACAGGGGCCATGCCCAATGGCATCCCAAGGTGAGGTAGCGGGGAGGCAGGAACATTCCAGCAGCAGAACCAGGGCTGCATTTGTTTTATAATGACCAGGTGGAAAGGAAGATAGAAGCCACATCCATTAAATTGCATGAGAGAGCATAAGCTTTGCACCAGAGAATTGCTGTTTGTCACCGTGACAAACAGAGGATGGGCTCAGCTCCCTGCGGACTGGCCTGTGGCAGCCAGAGTTTGAGTGGGGAAGGGAAATGATCTGAGCGTTTTTATAACCCTTCCCATCTCAGTGCTATAATCCTTCCTGTCTTGACAGCTTAGTCTGGACCTGTCGGCCTGCATCACAAATCTCTTCTTCCTTGCCTTAACTGCAGTGCTGGTGCAGTGAAGGTGCAGGGTGTTAGCATATGGGAAAATCTACAGTAACATCAGGCTAGCTTCTCGTGATCAGTGTGAAGCAAGCCCCTTGTGTGTGGCTCTGAACAGGTGATGTATAGATAGGTTTAGGCACTATCCATGTGGCTACAGGACTAATAGGAAGGCACCTTCAGCCTTGAACAGTGGCCACTCTATATCGAGAAGCCTGAGCTCAGAGTCAGGATTACAGAAAGGGTGGGACATAGGGGAGCCAGGATAAGCAGGGCAAAATACACAGAATGCTTTGCTTTTTGACTGGTCATAACACAGAATAAATTAACTTCCTAGTGCAATTTAAGCCAATTTTGCATCACCATCAAGGACCAAATCATAAATGAATGGCCCAACAAATAATCACAGACTCATAGACTTTAAGGCCAGAAAGAACAATCATGATCATCTAGTCTGAACTCCTGCATATCACAGGCCACGGATCCTCACCCATCCACTCCTAGACACCTATATCTGGACTTCCTTTAAAGTCTTCGAATTATGGAGAATCCACCATTTACATTAGTTTAAACCTTTAGGTGATCTGTGCCGCAAAGGAAGACAACTTTCCCTACAAGATCTGTGCCACTCTGACCCAGGGGAAAATTCCTTCCTAACCCCAAATATAGTTGTCAGTTGAACGCTGAACATTTTGGCAAGATGCATCAGCCAGACACCAGGGAAAAAATTCTCCATAGTAACTCAGAGCCTCCCTATCTAGTGTGCAATCACAGATTGTTGTAGACATTTTCTGCTAGCAGTTGCAAATCAGCTACATGCCAAGGTAAGCAACCTCATCAATTGATGTGTGTCATGACAACATGGGCCTTGCTATGAAGTTGTTGGCTCTGTGATACTGTCTCCATTCTCCCTCCCGCTCTCCCATCCCCATTTGCAAAGATGGAAAGTGTCACTCTTTCCTTCTACTTGCCTCCTTGTTGATGCTGAAAGGGTTAAGAGAGTAAGGGGTAAGAGAGTAAGGGGAATTCTAGTTCTGCATAGATTTTTTTCCCTCCCTTGTATCTCCCCCAAACCCCAGAGGGAAGGGTAAAATGCTACAACTGAAAGTATCCTACCTCCCAGTGAGCATGCTCAGAGCTGTCTGGTATGTATCAGGATGCTCCTGTGAGTTGCATTCCACCTGAACCAAATGACAAATGAGCCAATATGAAATAGCCTTAAATAGACTAAAAATAGCACTGTAGATCCATGTGCAAAGAACATCTACACTGCAAAAAAAAATCTAATGCAGCGAGCCTCAGAGCCCAGGGTGACAGACATGGGCTCACGTTACTAGACTAAAAATAGCATGGTAGAAGATCCCACTAGGACTGCAGATGTATTACCTGAGGTTCTATCATCCAAAAGCTCTTGGTAACCTTACTCTGTGCAAGGTGGTGTCAGGAAATAAATCAAATGAAGACACAACTGTCCAGCTGATAGATGAACTGCTAGAAACTGTATAAAACAAGAGTTCTTTCACTTAAAAGTTATACTTTACTTAATTGCAAGCACTTATACACATCTGCAACAGGTTAGTAAAAAACCCCAACCCTCAGTAATTACCAAAGCGTGGTGCGGCAGCAACTTTCTGATTGGCCAGTCTTCCAGCTGCTATTGGGTGAGCCTCAAAGCTGTGTCCAAGAAAAGAATCCAAAGAATACAAACCTCCCCTCCCATTTATCCTTTTTACTAGACAAGTAAAAATGACAAGAAAAAACTTATTGGGCAAGCAGTTTCAAAAACTAATCAAGAGGTTTCCTCAGATGACTTATTAATCAGATGTATTTGAGCTTGTCTTGAGGCCCTGCCAAACCTCTTCCAGAGGGCATGCAGAGATAAGCTTCTTGTTTTTCTCCTAAATCACAGATCCCAGCATGTCCACCAGAGGTTTCATCAGGGTCAGGGTGCAGAGTCAGATAAGGTTGAGTAAAAGGCTCTCCTCCCCTCCTGGCTTAGTCTTCCTAAGACTGCAGAGGCCTGAAAAAAGGCCTACTCATTTTGGCTGCTCTTAGCAACAAGTATGATAATCAATATTACGCTATCAAATGGTCTCTGGCCCTTTTACTGTTCTATTAAAATCTCTCTGTACAGTTCTCTCCTTAAAGGTCACCTTTTTATAGAAGGAGTCATTAAATAACTGCCATCACATTTATACTGGATGCACCAATGCTGTGATCCAATGAAAGCTCAAAGCTGTCAGCTGAGATCTAGCAAATTATCTTCTTGTTCACATCCTAAACTCATCACATCAGACTAGCAACTGATGAGCAGCCATTTTCACCTAACTCCCATGTGAAGGAGGGGTGACAAGTTGAAGATGCTCCCTGCCTGGGTAGGAGTGAGGATGATAACAGCCACTGGTCTTCTGTCAAGGAACTTATAGTTGTCAAATTTTGCACCTGATCCAGCATGTCATTAGCTGGTAAAAAGAACCACTATAATTTGGAACTTCAGCATCACTACAATGGGTTGTAAGGACAAATTCAAGATTCCTGTGCCACAGGGGGACCATCCCAACAATGCTTCCCACTCATGTTTTAGATCCTGGGCAATTCTCACCGATTCCCACCTAATTTCACTGACATTTCAAGCACAATAACCATGACTCTGCCCCCTTTCTGTTTGGCAGTGCGGCTGGTTCTGCAAATCAGAGTGTACAAGCAACTTTTTAAAAAGTTAAATTAATTCCAAAGGGTACAGGTTTTATGGCACAGCACAAAGTATTTGTCTCTTTTAACTGATTTTAGTTAAGTTCAGACACTTGAACTTCAAAATCACATCCCCTAATTATTATAACATGATGCAAAGAATTAGCCGCACAAGGACCATGGTCTGGTGTACACACATACTTAACAGGAAAAATAGAACACCATTTTTTAAGACACACACAGTGATCACCTATATACACAAGTATAGAGTTATTATGTACAAATGGATTAATAGTTTTTTCAGACTTCAAATAATGGCTCGTCAAACTGCTCACAGTGGGACTTTAGTGTCAAAATTTTTGCTAGGTTCAGGTCTAAGATGACCTTTTTGAGAGCATGGGGGCGGGAGTGGGTTAATTACCAACTACTTCTTTACATTGATTTGACTCACATATGCCCTGACCAAATTGTTTATAGTTGCTTTCCAATTTCACACTTTTATACTTTTTTATTCCATGGGGATTCCTAAAGGAACCATTTCCCCATCATATTAGGCTGCATGTTAATAACTATTTTGTCAACGATCTATTTTAACCACACTACCATGCAAACATTCTTTATCCCTATTATACATTTCTTGAGAACTCAGGGTGTCCAAAATGCAGAGTGAAAGGATCTCCTATTCTCCTCCTGGTGTCACTTTCTGAAGCCTTGCCTCCCCTAGACCTTCTTGTGTAGCATTTGAGGGAGAAAGGGATTGTTTCCTCCTCAAATGAACTGGCTTTTCCCTGGTGCTGTCCGCTTGGGGATGTCAGTGCACAAATAAACACATTTGTGCTTACTGCAATTAAATAACTGCCGGTCAATTCACACCCAGCAACAACCATATTCACCAGCGGACCCTTTAATTCTCCTCTCTAACAAATTGGCTTCCCCATTATCGCCTGTCGTAACGGGTTAAAATCATTGTATTATACGTGTGCCCCGAGTCCATGCTGAGAGAGGAACAAGTAACCAATTTATATGTGATAAATGAAAAAATCTACTGAAGGTTGTTAATTGTGTTTCAAGGTTTTGTAACCAATTATTTTTGTAGCTCTTTCTTATTATTTTTGTAATAGATAAGGGGAAGTTGTTAGCTTTCAGAATAGATAAGGAAGTATGAGTTATGAGCCACATGGGGGAAAGAACTCAAAAGCAATAAAAAACCCTGACCTAAAAATGACCAATTAAACTTGAAATAAGGGGAACTTGTGAACCCTGCAGTTCCGGGCCCATATTTGGAAGTTTGCAGTCGCTGCAACTTTTAATTGGCAAGTTACACCTGGTCAAGGATAAACTTCTGGCCTAGGGATTCCTCAAGGAGGGACCGACAAAGTGATGTAGAAAATGCCCATAATTGGTTTGATGAACATATAGGCTGGAGTGGACATAAAAGGATTGTCAGACAAAGCAAAAATTAGAGAGCCTTGTCATGAGAACCTCCAAACCTCCCCAAGGGGTACACCAAAATCGTGCTTGCAAGAGGGTCTGATCAGCCGTCCTGCCTCTGTCCAGCCTGTTGTCTCTACATTAGTCAGGTAATTGGGCTGATAACCCATTGGGACTTGTCTTGTGGATGATAACCTGGGTATGAATACGATAGAGGTTCCACCTGGATGAAAAAAAATAAAGCTCTAAAATAAAAGAACAGGTCATAAAATATTTGTTGTTTTGCTGCAGCTGAGTTCATCTCTGTATGGGGAGAGTGGTGAATATGAATGTAAAACTAGTAATAACTCTACTTGTATTCCAGGAGTGATTGTAATTGTAACTGTTGGAATAACTGCTTTTTGTATATGCTTTATAATTGTTAGTTGGTTTTTTTTAGTATTATATGTGTTTTGAAAGTTTGTAATAGAATAAGAGAACAAGATTGGTGGTAAAATAAATTAAGTTACTAGTTATTTTATTAGTAAGTGTTGTGTCTAGAATTTAATTATTGTATTCAATTTTTGTTGTTTGTAATTATATACAAAAATGAATCAGTATTAGAGAGATTCAATTTAAGTAGTTGTAGCAAGTTGATCATTAAAGGCTATTAAATGGTTAAGAATCGGAGTAAGCCTGACAAATTTTTCTGGGAAGTTTGCTAAGTTTTCTAAGTTAACATTTCCAAACCTTACACTCTGTCTTAAAAGGGGATATATATGAATCGCCTTAGTGCCTTAAAGCACCCTTCAAACCACTCCCGTGATTTAGGAAGTCGTTTATCCCTGGTAATCTTGATAACCTTATCAAAACATGGCACTTAGGCACATCATAGCCCTGTGTACACATTTGGATGGAGTGGCTGACACCAAAGTGGTAGGGATTTTGTAGTTGCCAGGGTTGAATACTTGCAACCCAAGCCATGATATATTGCCAGTTTTGGATAATTTCCATGCTAATATTTACTTTGTCCAAATCCCACTCTTTCAATTTTACTGAAATGAGGTCAGATCCATCCAAGAGGCCTAAAAGAGTGATTTGTTCTCCTGGGATGTTGGGATCAGTAGTGTTGTCAATAGTATTGTTCACTTTACATTTCACTTTCATTCATGGATAGTATCCCCATGCTGAAGACAATGTGGGGTCCTGATTCACATTACCAAGTAAGCAGGTCTGCAAACCAAATGCCATCAACAGCAGCACACTGCAGTGCTTTGTCTTCAATATCTTCCAGCATTTACATGGTTAATAATTGAACACAGAGAGCAGAACGATCTTTTCCCTCCCTAAATCATGGGACTTATCACTGAAACTTTTAAGCTAATTTATGAACTTTTATGCAGACCAATCGAGGCCTGAGTCCCTCTTCCCACTCCCCTTTTTCTGAGAGGTGGGGGGCTCTTGAACTTTTAACTGTACTTTGCATACCCATGTGGAGCTCAGCACATGAGTGTTCTTCATTTTGCCAGTGTGCTCATGTTTTCCTTTTCAGAGGGAGAAAATCCCCTCTCTGCTTCACTTAAAGTTTGGGAGGCATAAGCCACTGGGCGGAGTCCTGCTCCAGAGTTCTGTCTCAGCACAGGTTTCATTCTCAGCCTTTCTGCCAGCTGCAGCACAAACACTCTTTCACCCTGTTCTTTCCTTCAATGACACAGGCAATTTGGCTGACTGGTCTGAAGATTCCCGTATGAAATTTCAGCTCCACACTCTGTTGATGAAGGGAATGCCCCTTTTGTCCCCAAATCACTCCAAAATAATAGACTCTCTGGAAGCACAGCTGGGTTTTCTTTCAGCTCACCTTAAACCCAGTTTCCTGAATCTTTTGTAACACTGTGTCTAATACTTCCAGATGCTTTTCCTGGTTGGAGTGCAAACCAGGATGTCATCCACATAGAAAATCACAGATATCCCCTCCCTCATGTTGTCTTCATGGACATGGCAAATAATAGGGGCATGGTTCCAACCTATGGGGACCCTGGCAAAACACAATGGCTATCCTTGAAAGGTAAAAGAAATTTCTAATAGCTGCTCAATGTGAAGAGATAGCAAAGAAAGCACTGGCTAAATTAAAAACAGAAATTTACTGGACCCCTTTTATGATAAAAAACATCACCTCTGGATACTTCACCACCAGTCTCCTTGGCTTAAAAGCCCATAAATTGTTTTCTTGAAACTAGTTTCTGCCTCATGTGGGTATTGATACTGTTTCTAGGGCAGGGGATTAGATCCTGAGACTAGGATTTCTACATCCATTTTACTACATTCTATTTTATTTTTAGCCCACACTTTTCTGGTGTCTCTCTGCAATTGCTATGAATTCTGGGATCCAAGAAGGCCATTCCAGTTCTTCAGATGTCTAAAGAGCCCCTACTTGGTATCTTGCCAAAATCTTTACAGGCTTCCAGGCTGTGACAGGAGGCATTTCCCATAGGACCTTGCTAGCAAAAGTAATTAGTACTCTTAATTCCCCAAAGACATCAATTCCCAGAACCCCTTCTCCTCCCAAATCTATTGAACCAAATTGTCATTTATTTCTTCATTTTCTCCCTGATACAGGATATTTCTATAAATACAGTTCAGTGCTTATTGATTCTTTTCTGCCTAATGCCATATCTCCTTTTTTAACAATACATAACAATTTTAGCAACAAGACAAACAAAAGAAAACATAACGTACAAAACACTATCTTTGTGCCAACAATGCATTCATGGGGTAGCTCTTCAGCTTTTCCTAAAGGTCTGAAAGACAAAAAAAACATTTTTCTACCCACTTTGGCAAGGCCAGGATCAGATTATTGCTTAAAATACCCCTTTCATTTCAAATCTTTTTGCTTATTTCAGGCAAAACAGAGGAATTACCCCCCTATTTTATTGTGTATTTGTTCTATAGGCAGGCCAGGTTTGTAATGTTTTCTACCTTTTAAAGGTTAATCTGTCCCTCTCAGTGTCAGGATTAACTTGTTTCCTACCTTCCTTTCCTGGAGGGTTGAACTCTGAGCCTTTTGGTTTCAAGTAGTTTGTTTGCTGATCAAATATGTCCATTATCAGCAGCTCCATGTGCTACTTTGTCACCAAAAAAAGGATCCAGATCTCACTCTACCTTCCTTGTTCTGGTTGTCTCTGACATACTCACAAGTTTGGACATTAAAAAACATTGAACTTTATAAAGCATGGAAGTACCCAAAGGATTGAATGATAACAAAACCAATTAATCTTAATACTACAAAATGGGATTTTACAAACCAAGAGCGTTGGTTTAGATCCTTAAAATCTTACATAATTACACACAAATTCTCTTTTTCTTCACATCTGTTGCACTGTTCTAATGCTTTTCACACAGCTGAACACAAATGGTATTTCCTTTTATACATTTGGAGTCTGTTAAGTTCCAGTAGAAACCCCTTATGTTCCTGTAGTAATTTTATCTATATCGTCCATATTTGAATTATTTTAGACACATTGTCTCTCTGCCTGCAGCAGTTATTTACAATTGGTTTATTACAGACCATTCCTTTGGGAGAAGGGCCCATTTTCCTTCAGAATAGCTGCAAAGAAACCAGTAATTCTTTTTCTATAACACTTTCCACAACTTTCAACTATTTAATTCCCTCCAATCTCTGTAGTAATAAGTTTGGAAGAGACAATCATGATCAGCTATTCTCAACTCCTGCATATCACAGACCACAGAACCTCACCCACCCACTCAAATAATAGACCCCTAAACTCTGGATTTGATTTAAACACTTCAGATTATAGAAAATCCATCATTTACACTAGTTTAAACCTTGCTGCAAAGGAAGAAAATTCCCCCCACACCTCCAGTCTCTGCCAGTCTGACCTGAGTGAAAATTTCTTCCCAACCCCAAATATGGTGGTCTTTTGGATTCTGAACATTTTGTCAAGACGCAACAGCCAGACACCTGGGAAAGAATTGACTGTAGTAACTCAGAGCCCTCCCTATCTAGTGTCCCATCACTAGCTGTTGTGGATATTTAATACTAGCAGTTTCAAATTGGCTATATGCCAAGGGAGGCAACCTCATCAACTGATATATATTATGACCAGCTGGCCCATGATGGGCATGCTATGAATTTGTTGGCTCTCTGATACTGTCTTCATTCTTCGTCCCACACCCTTGCCCCCAACTGCTGAGATGAAAAGTGTCGCTCTGTCCTTCTACTTCCACCCTTGCTGATTCAGAAAGAGAAAAGGGGTAGGAGGAATTCTAGTGGTGCACAGATTTCTTTTCACTTCCTTATACCTTCCCCAAGCTCCAGGGGTGAGGTTAGAATTGAAACCCCTAAGGCCACCCTCCACCTCAGTGAGTGTTCTCAGCACTGCCTGGTACTTATCAGGTGGCAGGAGTTGACTCTGTGAGCTGCACTCCACCTGAACCTCAGGCCAACCAAGTCAACTTGGATCAACACTCCCAGATCTGCATGCAGAGTATGTCTATGTACAGGGGCATTTTAGCAATCAGTCAGGTTTCCAAGTCACTGAAAATTATTGGGATGGACTACCAATTATTCTGCTTGCTGCTTTTAGCCATTTTCAGGTCTTTGCAGGAATGTAGCATAACGAGGCAAACCAGGAGAGGAGAGGTGTTAGACAGTGAATATATGAAGTGAACCTGGCTCTGTGCATTCTCTCTCTCTGAATATACTGGGGCAGACATCTGTGAAAGACAGGATGCCTGGATGTAGTTTACAATTGTCTGTATAGGAACATTTAGCTATCACATTAACAGCTTAAAACTGCTTGCTTAATAATATATTTTTTTTAGGGTCATGTCTCCGTAAAACCTGCTTCTGCCCAGTGATTGATTTGTTAGATCAACTATGAAACATTCTTTTGATTGACATGTCTCTGTCAGTTTGGGGGCATAAGAGAGAGATAGGGAGTCTGTGTCAGGTGGATCATGTCATGGACACATTTGGAAGGATCGTCAGGCACAGACAGAAGGACTGGCCATTCAGAAATCTGTGGCTGATTCACCTGAAGACTGCCTCAGACTTGTGAGGTAACTATTAAGTTTTGGTTACTCTAATACCTGTTGTATTTGTAATATGCTGAAGACTAATGAGTGTTTAATTTTATTCCTGTAAAAATAGTTTTGATGGGAATTGCTGGAGACCATAAAGTAAAGCTTTAAGTTAAAAGCATTTGGTTTTGATTGATCTTTGTCAGCAATATAGCAGGCGGAGGTATTGGGTTTCCTTTGGTTTATTTCCTGATACTGACTCACAGATATTAAAAGTAACTGGGTCAAGAAACCCTGAGTAATAGATTTGGAGCCCCAGTGAGGATTGATGGAGGGGCAGGAGATGGTTGACATAGACAGTTTGTTGTTGCAATAGAAATTAGAGGATGGCAGGGTGGGGTCACTATCTACATTTCTTGTGTTGTAGCTGGCGAGTCTGTTGGGACTCAGAGCTCAGGCCATTACCTACTTGGGTGAGAAGTTATGTCCAAAGAGAAGGGAACATATGGTTGGATGGAGAAGTTAGACATGGTGCTGGGAAATAGCTTAAAGAATTGTGTGCAGGAGTACAGTGGTAACAGACCCTGGCAGCCCAGTGTCTTCATTGACCCCAGAGCATTCCTGCAGCTTCATAGACTTTGGGACTTCTGGGTCAGTGCTGGGAAATGGGGAGGTCCACATCTTAGGGCTTAATTGGGAGAGCAGAGAGGGATTGCGGGTGATTGGTATGGTTTTAGATAAAGAAATAGACCAGTTAAAGGGCAGAGGCCAGGGGTACGAATTCCCAGCTGCTATGGCCCACACAAACCCACTTCTTTTTTTAGTTTGTCAGATTTCTTGTTGCTGTCTGTGTACTTTAAGATTTTGTCTAAGTTGTTCTGCACAAATGTTCTGCCCTTCTCTTTCCTTCACCTCTGCTTCTTTTTCTTTCTAGACACCCCCTCCTCCATTTCTGCTTTTCCAAACACAGACCCCTCACTAATGTTTCTTTTTTTTTTTTCCTTTTGTGTGCTTTTAGTTTTAAAGCTTGTGAAAAGTAGTAAATTAGCAAAGGAAGGATAGTACCGGGTCAGGCTCTTTCACTGGTGAAAGGTACCGAAGACTCATAGTACCAAAACCCTATGAAGGGGCAAAGTTGGGTCCCCATATGCACTGAGAACCCACAAGGATGAGTAGGGCTGGGAGTCTAAGGTTATTAGGGCCAAATTGATGGAGCCTAACACAGTAAGTAATAGCAAACCAGCTGTGCCTTCTGTCTGAAAGAATCATCACCTACTTGGAAGGACGATCACCCCAGAGCAAACAGAAAGAAAAAGAACTGGGGGGAAAGCCTAGGTGAGGAGCCCACTGTCCTTGCTAAAAGTCCTGTGCCAATGGGAAGGTACAGTTCTGCAAGACAAAGCAGAATGGGGCCAGATAAGTAGCAGCCATGCAGCCTGCAGGCAATAGATGGAAAGACTGGAAAAGCATAGTGGGAGCCCAGAGGGATATAGTGGCAAGGATAAGTGCAAGCACTGGAGATTCAGATACCTGAAATAATACTTGGAATGGTAATATCTATAGTGACATATATGTCATTTTGAAAATAAGTAAATGATTTAAGAAAAGAGAGTGAGCAGCTAACACCACAAAGTTTGGAGGAAAGTGTTATGGGAAGAACATTCTTGGTATTTTTGCAGCCATTCTAAAGGAAAATGGCCCTTTTCCCAAAGGCATAGTGTTTAATTAATCAGTTGTAAATAACTGTTGCAGGAAGAAAGACAATGAGATTTAAATAATTTAAATTTGAATGATTTAATTAAATTCATTAAAAGAAATTATAAAAATGTGTATTTTCCCATGAAATATGCAGTGTAATATGCAGGGGTAATTCTGTTTTGCTTGCATTCAGTGAGGAGATTTTTAAAAGGAAGGATTATTTTAAGCAATAATCTGCCGTCCCCCAAAGTGGATTGAAAAATGGTCTTTTTGTCTTTTAAAACTTTATAAGTATCTGGTGCCAGCTGAAGAGGAACCGAAAATGCTATCATTCTACTGTCATGACAAAGATTGTGTTTTGTATTGTTTGTCTTATTGTTAACATTGTTGTGTACTATGTTAAGAAAGAAAATACTGCACTAGGCAGAAAAGAATGAATAAACACTTTAACCTTCTTTACAGAAACACCCTGTATCAGGAAGCGTAAAGATGAAATAAAGCTCAATTTGGTTCAATGGATTTAAAAGAAGAAGAAATACTGGAAATTAATGTCAGAGGGCTGATTGATTTTGCTAACAGGGTCTTATGGGAAATGCCTCTTGGCACAAGCTGGGAGCCTTTGGAAATTTCAGAAGGCTACAGGATTGCTGTTCTTAAGGCATATGAAAAAAACTAGAGTGGCTCTCAGAAAACCTAGCAATTGCAGAAAGGCACTGAGAGATGTGGCCCAGAAATGAAATGAAATGTGATTAAATTAATGCATAAATCCTTGTCACAGGTCTTAATCCCTGTCCTAAGAAGCAGTACAGGTACCCAAAAGAGGCAGCAACCAGCCTAAAGAAAACAACTGATGAGTTTTTAAGCTTAGAAGCCTCAGTGGAGCAGACAAGTTCCAATAATGCCAATGCTTAAAGTGACAGCAGGACTCAGATGCTTGTTGTGGATTTTTGCTCCCTTAATTGGGTGACCCACTGATGGCCCTGTTGTTGTGGTTAAATTGTTATACTTATAAAATAAACAGCAGGATCTTATTCAGGGGACAAGGCAATATTCCATGTTTATTGTGAATTCAAAAATTTCAGAAAGCAATTGCCTACACATACAAAGTTCTACAAAGATGTGGTATAGTTACCAGCCTCAGTTGCTCATCGTAGTCCACTGGCCGGGTGGCTAAGCACGTGGGAGGAAGCAGGGTCTGTCAGTGTGCACCAATGCTCCTGGAGGATGATTGTAGAACCAAACCCAAAGTCCTCCTCTTTTTGTCCCCTTTTTATAGGGGTAAGCTCTTATACCACTCTATGAGTTCTGCTTTGTCATGCTGCATCTGCATCCTCTTGTGGTTATTAATCACCCATGTTTTCCAAGCATGACGATTGTGGTTATTTTTTATAGTTTATTTTGTTTTTGTTTTTTGAGGTGGATCTCAGGGTCATCAGGATGGGCAGTCTTCGGATGTCTGGGTCGTAAAATTTGTTATCTTCACTTCCTTGAACATCCGAGGCTATCGCCTTTTCCTGTCACTCTCTGGTCTCTCACACACACATCACTCATTCATCCATTTACGCCCTAATTTCTTAACATTTACTTAAAACTTGTAACTGGAATACACAAGTATCCTTCAGAAATGATAACATTTATTTTTATCTAAAACATTTATTATTATTACAAACATCCTCATTTAACATTGAATCTTTCTGTTTCAGAACATTTGCTGATGTTACTTTAAGCAGTGATCTTAAAACGTATGTACTTCAACAATAGCAACAGTTTCACACAATGATCATTGGTAACTTTACACAGAGGACAATCAATGACCAGATGTCAGTTTTGGACAAACAGATGGTGGTTTCAAGCAAACTTATCAATAGTGAACAGATCACCCTACATACTCAAAATGCAAAGCCTCACAGAGAATGCAGTGGTGGTTTGCCACGTACCAAAAGAATTAAGGTATTTCACATAGAATCAATATAACAGAATCAAGCTTTGGACCTACAAAATATCATGAGGTGATAGCTTTCACTGTAGGAGGGGCCCAGTGGTTTTTAGTTTTAAATTTAGCCAGTGCTTTCTTTGCTATCCCTTTACATCGGAGTAGCTATTACAAATTTGCTTTTACCTTTCAAGGGAAGCAGTTGTGTTTTGCCATGGTTCCCAGAGGTTGAAACAATGCCTCTATTATTAGTCATGCCCATATAGTCAAAATGTGGTAGGGGATGCCTGAAATGACACTGTGATTTCTTATGTGGATGACATTCTTATTAGCACTCAGACCGGGAAAAAGAATCTGGAGGTACAAAATACTCAGGAAACTGGATTTAAGGTGAGCACAAAGAAAGCACAGCTATGGTCCCAGCAAGTCAATTATTTTGGAGTGACTTGGGAAAACAAGAGGTGTAACCTTTACCAACAGAGTGCAGAACTAAAATTTAATTGAGGAATTTTCAGAGATGTCAGCCCCGCTGCATTTTTTTTTTTTTTTAAAAAAGGAAGCAGGGTAAGACAGGTTTTGTACTGAGCTGTTAATTTCAAAAATAGGGTGAAAAGGAGAGGAACTCCAATCTAAAGAGGTTTGAGTAAAAGTGAATGCCTCCTGCTATATTGGGAGGAGAAAGGTTTGTTTTAGATTATTAACTCTGCAAATGCTGGAAGTCCTTGGAAACAATGCTCCTCTTGTGGTATGGATTTGGAATCTGTTGTGCTTAAAGTGTGGGGAAACTTGCCATGAACGACAGTGGCATAGAGACAGTGAAAACTCAACGTTAACACCAGTGACCAGAAAAATTTGGATCAATGCTTCCAATACCTCCAGAAAGTGATTAAACATCAATGGGACAAAAGTGACCTCACACACGACCCACCTTGAGATGCCATCTGCTTGTGGAAAAGAAAAGGAAAAACAAGAAAGAAAAAAACAATATGGAATTTTGAGATTGTTAATGGGTGAAAACTGCCAGTTTATATTTTAGTTCTATTCCCATTTGTAAACCACTTGGTGTTCATTTATGGACTGATGTTCCAAAGCAGACAGAAGCAAGGAAAATACCAATTCACTTTAGGCTGAAATAATCATTTTAACCTCCAAACACTAGGGAGAAAAGTCTGGAGGAGGTAAGACCACAGATAGTGACACCAGGAGCGGAATGGGAACTTAGCCTGCCTTGCATTTTAAAAGGCCTGGATTCTCAAGAAATTTACAATAGGGATATATTGGGAGCCATTGGAGGAGGTGCGGGAAGCCCTTAACAGCATCATCGATGAAGTCATAGAAAACAAGGTATATACTTTGGGCAAACTCATCAAGTGTTTAGCGGCCCTATTAAAGTATTGTTTGACAAGCTGATGTGGCAAAACCCCTATGGGAATGTGAAAAAAAACAAGAAAAAAACCACTTCTGACTCTTGAGGGCTGTAGGTACCCTGCAGGTCAATGCTGAAATGTATGCAAAAGCAGGGAGGGATGGCTGATGTGGTAAAAGCTATGAATCATGATGGAATGAGTGGCATACTCCCATTGGAGATCAGAAGTATCCTTTGGAAAAATGCCATCTAAAAACAGAGATAATTACAGTCTTGATGGAGAATGGTAAATTTCACCTAGAACAGGGAATTGGAGGAAATCATCTTTGTTCTACTAGTGTCAGAAGCAGAAGTAAAGTGGGTTTCCACTATTATGGCTTTCAGCCTTAATGTCAACCAGACCATAATAAAACCTATAGATCATAAAGTATGGATGTTAAAGATGCTCAGAAATAAAAAACAATGGAGTTGGGACCCTGTTTAGAAAAGAAAATTGGGTATGAATGCAATTAGAACGCCTTCCAATCGCAAGATATGTGTTTGGAAACCACCAGGAGGAAGTATCATTATGCAGTTAACCCGTCTGCAAATGAATCTGTGATTGTTATGTAGGTGACAATTGTGTATGCCTCAGAAGTTGGAGCTGTCACAGGCCCCAGTCAGGATCTGTAGTGGGTCCCTTGCTGAGCCCTCGGGTTTCTCAGTTCACCCTGTGGTCAGGCAATATCTGGGGTTGGTGTTTCTCTTTCTGAGCCTGTAGGCGTGTCACTGCCTTGTCAAAAAGCTTGGGGAGGCTGCTTTATGCAGACTTGTTACTGGACTTTGTCTATTTGTGGACCGACTTGGCCTCCCCCCACTCTATGCCTCAGAAACGGCATCTTTTCCAATTGCACACTTTGTGGGGTTTGCTATTAGTCCGGCTTTCTGTAGTGAATAGAGGATGGCAAATACTTTCATAGAATCATAGGAGATTATGTTTAGAAGGGACCTTAGGAGCTCACCTAGTGCAACTCCTTGCACTAAATCATCCCATCCAGGGCTTTGTCAAGGCACAGCTTAAAAACCTCTAAAGATGGAGATTCCACCTGTAGCCCATATGACTAGCCTGCTTGCTTGTATCATAGATATATATCTTTTCTTATAGATTTAAGTATGATTGTTTAATTAATAGAGTTATAAATTTATATATTTTGCTGTAATGCAAGACGTCTTACAGGTCACATCCTGTATGAAACACAGCTATCATACATATATTTAGAATCTTTACCCTAGATACGTCAGGAGACATTAAACAAGGGAGGGAGATGTCACAGGTTACACCCCAAAAAACTTTACAAGTACACCACAGAACCCACAAAGGGCCAGAAATAATAAAGGTGAGATAAAAAGACCACCTGAAAAGGATGTGGATACGTCAATAATATGCATGAACCTGCCAGCCTATAGAAAATGTATACCCCAATAGTTTGGAGGGGAAAATCCAAGTATGGACTTAGAAGAGGAGGACCCATATTCTTGGGGTATAAGAAGGGAAAGATTGTGCTATTTAGTGCAATCGTCATCTACTTTTGCTTGCAGTTTCTTTAGTTTGTGTTAAGATTTTCCTTCTTCATTTTATAGTCTTATTTGTAGTCTTAGTTTATAGATCTTAGCTCTCTAGCAGTGCTTACTTCACCACTCTATTCAAGAGCTGAGGAACCAGACATCTGTCTCAACCAAATCATCAGGGAAGGGTGTGAGTATATTAATCCAAATTATATCATAGAAATATATATACCATATGAGTCTCTAAAATTAAGATTGTATTATCCATTATCCATTTGATTGTTCATTTTCTCTATATCACGTATTTGTGTATCATTTTATGTTATCTTAATAAAACTTATAAAATTATACAAAATTGATTATCATTAAGAATCTTCCTGTTATACACACAGGGGGTCCCTATATAATTCTCCTGGAGCCTAATTCATGGACAAGAACCTTCTAATCCAAGCAATTGGCAAACCTAAAACCCTATTAAATAATTAATACACTGAAAATCAGGCAACACACAACCTCCCGAGGTAACCCATTTCAATGCTTCACCACCTACCTAGTGAAATTTTTTTCCCTAATATCCAATCTAGACCTCCCTCACTGCAACTTGAAACCATTGCTCCTAGCTCTGCCATCTGCCACCACTGAGAACAGCCTAGCTCAATCCTCCCTAGAATTCTCTTTCAGGTAATTTAAGGCTGCTATCAAATCCCCTCATTCTTCTCTTCTGCAGATTAAATAACCCTAGTTCCCAAAACCTCTCCTCATAAGTCATGTGCTCCAGACCCCTATTTATTTTTGTTGCCTTCCACTGGACTCTTTCAAATTTGTCCACATCCTACCTGTAGTGGAGGGCCCAAAACTGAACACAGGACTCCAAATGAGTACTTATCAATGCTGAATAGAGGGGAATCACTTCCTTCTATCTGCTGGCAATGCTCCTACTAATGCAGCCCAATATGCCATTAGACTTCTTGGCAATGAGACACACAGTTGACTCATATCCAGCTTCCTGTCCTCTGTAACCTCCAGGTCCTTTTCTGCAGTACATCTGTCTACCCCATCCGTCCCCAGTCTGTAGCTGTGCATGGGATTCTTCCTTCCTAAGTGCAGGACTCTGCTCTTGTCTTTGTTGAACCTCATAAGATTTCTGTTGGCCCAATCCTCCAGTTTGTTTAGGTTCTTCTGTATCCTATCCCTACCTTCCAGGCTATCTACCACTCCCCCCAGCTTAGTGTCATCTGCAAACTTGCTGGGGGTGAAATCCACCCTCATCCTCCAGATCTTTAATGAAGATATTGAACAAAACCAGGCAAGCACTGATTCCTGGTGCTTGTTACCAGCTGCTAATTAGACATTGAGCCGTTGATCACTAAATATTGAGCCCAATGATCTAGCCAACTTTCTATCCATCTTATAGTCTATTCATCCCACCCATACTTCTTTAACTTGCTGATAAGAATGCTGTGGGAGACCCCATCAAAAGCTTTGCAAAAATCAATGTAAATCACGTCCAACACTTTTCTCACATTCAGAGCAATCCCTATAGGAGTGCGGAGTCTGGGGCAAATCACATGGTGTGCCCCCCCCCCTTCAATCTGGTTACAATGAACATCAAGCACAGCTGCCACCTTCATGGGAACTTTGGAAGGTGAGACCCTGGTGACAGCCACCCACCTCCCACACGGGTCTTGCGCAAAGCACGGGGCACCCTACAGCACTGGGTCTGGGGTGATTGCCCCGATTTGCCATAGACTACGGAGGCTCTGCCAGAGAGACATCCACAGACATCCACAGAGTCCGTCATCTCATCATAGATGATAATCAGATTACCTAGTGTTGAAGTAAACTGCTTAGGCCTTAAACTTTGGTCAAGAAAAGTATGTCTTATGGATAAAGGGAGAGAGTAAAACAGAGAGTGAGACAGTGCAGAAGAAAAGAATGTAAACAGTGCTGAAAAAAATATCAACTGTCTTAGCTGAAAATGCTTGTACTGCAGTTTGCCTATGTCTGTAATCTTGACTAATGATAAGAAGAATGAATCCTGTGATTCTAACACTTTTATATATATATATATATATATGTTAAAATCAGCCGGAAGGTGGAGACCCTTTACTGACCAGAAACAACCCTGTCAGTGGCTCTCCCCTTGCACATGCTTGTGCTTTTAAAATAATAAAAAAGTCTCAGATCTCTAAGGAGCCTCAACTAAAATGCAGAGTGAAACCTTGTTTCTTCCACACTAGACAATCACTTTGTGAAGGAGGGAGTCCCAATCCCTACTGTAGATTATGATATCATCTAAGTACGTCGCTGTGTACCTATTATTTGGATGGAGCACCCTGTCCATCAAACACTGGAAGGTAGCAGCTACCCAATGTAATCTGAAGGGCGTAGTCTTGAACTGGCACTGTCCGAGGGAGTAGAAAAGGCTGTTTTCACCCACAAATTTGGTGTTAAAGGGGTCTGCCTGTTTCACCTGCTTCCTGCTTCACCTGTCTTTGGTTCAAGGTTGGGCCAAGAGGTACCTATCCCTCTTTTAGTCAGTCCCCCACTTGGGGTCCTAGTTCCAGTTCTTCTTTATGTGGCATAAGGAAAAGACTTTCCAGGATTTCCACAGCTTCAGCAGTTTCATGTGGTACACTTCTTGTTCTTTCCTCTTACTAGGTTGTCTAATTAAGTAGTCTATGGTCCTTAGATGTTTCACCCCTTCACACAGGCCCTGCCACTTTGCCATCAATTTCGGCTCAGATCTGGGGAGTAACAACAGGACTCGGTCACCAGGTTGAAAGGCTCATGTTTGTGTCCCTTTATTGCATTGCTGTTGTTGTATTTGTGCTTTCCCAAGGTTTTTTCCTAGCACACGCACCCATGGCCTGCATCCACACCAATAGCTTCAGGACATTTTTGGTCTATATTCTCGACACATGTCATTTGGCTTTCCCATATTTCCAACACTAGATATAGTATGCCCCTAGGCCGCTGTCTGTATAACAGTTGGAATGGCGAAAACCCCATTGAAGACTGGGGTAGTTCCCTGATGATGAAGAGTAATGGAGGTCCCAATGTTAGGCACCCTGTGTGATGAACTTCTTAAGCATCCCTTTCAGCATCTTGTTCAACCTCTCCAGTAATCCATCCATCTGAGGGTGGTACACAGACTTGTGTAGGGGTTGACTTTTAGTAGCTCTCACACCTCTTTCATTAGCCTAGAGATGAAATTTGTTCTTTGGTCTGTTAGGACTTCTTTTGGGAAGCTGACCCTCGCAAATACCTTTAGCAGTTCTTTGGCTATGGTCTTTGCATTTCTAGAGTATAACGGCATGGCCTCTGGGTATCGGGTAGCACATTCCATGATGATTTGTGTTGGTGCCCCAAGACACTTTTCTCTAGCATCTCTATCAGGTCGCTCTCCCTCTTTCAAAGGTTGTTTCTACAAGGTATTAGTGGTACTGGGGCGTCCTTCTTAGGGGCTGTCAGTTGACACTCTGGCATGAGGTACAAAACTCTTCCATTTCCCTGAAGACCCTTGGGCCAGAAGTGTCAAGCCAGATGTGTCTTCTCTTTCCCTAAATGCCCCATGTCTGGTGTTGCATGGGCTAAGTGTAAAAACTTTCTGAGGTATACATGAGGCATCAACAGTTGCGTCCATACACTTGTATGTGTTTGTCCCATTCTACACAGTACAACAAATTGGGGCAACTTGTGGATATTGCTGTGCTTTCAGTGGGTTGATCTTCTCATTATCTATCACCCTTATTTACTTTTGTCATTCCTTTTGTGACACACTGCACCCCCATGTACACCCTTATGCTGTGATTGTGTGTCATTCATGTTCACCTTTATAGTCTAATTATGTACTAGTTAATGCAAAATGATGAAGATGTTTTTTGGAATGCTCATGGCATACTGAATCTTACTGTTATAGTGGTATGTTTGCTGCAATGTCATATGTATGGTTATGTGGTTTTCCTGTGTAATGTTCCCAAATGTGTTTTTTCATAACTTGAAGCAAATTTAGGGAAAACCCTCCTAGAGCAGTAAGGCATTCATAAAACAGACCTGCTCTTCCAGGAACAAGGGACTAGCGTAAGCATTGATAAGGGGATGCTCACTTTACTCAAGCATGGATGAACCCATACAATGACATTGTTTGTCACCAGACACTGAAGGAGGGTGCGAAGGAACATGTTGAAAAGGGGTGACATTTTTCTGTTCTCTCTCTCTCTCTCTTCCATCTCCGTCTACAAACAATACCAAGCAATTGAAATGCTGACCCTGGGAGGAGCCTGGCTGGGAAGCAAACCATCCACACTGCAGTGAGAATCATCTAGATTGTAAGGTTGCAGAAAGTGTTAAGTTTAGTTTAGAATGCGATTTGCCTTTTATTTACTTTTGATCAAAACTGACCTGCTTTCTTCTGACTTACAATCACTTCAAATCTTTCTATTCTTAATACATTTCTTTGTTTTATCTAAAGAAGTGCATGTAGTTTAAGCTGTGTTAAAGATGCTGTTTAAACAAGGCAGGTGCATATCAATTTCTTTCATAATTTGACAAACGAATGAGCTTGCAGTGTGCAGGGTTGCACCTGGGACTGGTGATGTTGATTGGGGTCATACTAGCGCATGATTTCAAAAGAGGCTGTCTAGAAGTTCTCACTCACTTAATTGAGAGCAGCCTGCTTGCTATGGACTATGCATGGGCTGACCCAGGAGTGGGGGTTCACACAGTAGAGCAGGGCAAGACGGGCACCAGGAGTGAGGGATTGGGTTGACATAGCAATACATCAATCCAGATTCTATAAGGGAACATCAAACCCTTATTGTACTAAGAATTCTGAGAAACGCATTAGCTTCTCCAGGTTGAAGTGCGGGGAATTTGTGTATACGGTCCCATGAAGTTTCCTTCCTGAAGGTTATCTGCATCTCTATCCAGGGTAAAATCACCTATGGCCTCCGCCACTCCTACAGAGATGCTTGTCGCACACACCTCTCACAATTCCCTCCTTTTTGCCCATCTTTCCTTCCAAGATTTTCTTGTCTCAGGTCTCAGTCTGGGATGTGAAGAGATCAGGATTTTTAAGTGGGAATAGGACCCTAGGTGCCTCATCCAGGTTGTCTTCTTGAGATTCTGTTGAAAAGGGAAGTGTCCGTAAGAATTCTGCGAAATATGGCCAGTCCTGGCCAAGTATCACAGGGTACGGAAGGTCTGAGGACGAGCTGGCCTTGGCATCCCTCCACAGTCAGTCTTACCATCATGCTGGGGTATGATGCTATGTCGCTGTGGATACATTTGATGGGAATTCTGCCTTCCTTGGGCTTCCCTACTGCATCGGTTATTCGTTCCAGAGTGAAGGTCTGGTCACAGCAAGAATCGACAAGGGCCAGGTATGGCTGGCCCTCCACCTCAATGGAATTGTGATCCTTTTCAGGCTCTTCTCATGGGCCATAGCCTCTCGGGGCAAGACTTGTCGGAAGTTGCACTCCATGCAGGGGCAGTGTCGAACCCAGTGTCCTTGTTGCCTACAGGAGTAACAGGCCATTGTATTGGTCTCTTGTTGTGCTGAGCCTGTGTTGGTTCCCTTTGATATGGTTGCATGTTACCATTCCTGTGTGGACGGGGGAGGGGTGTCCATGGGACCTGGACGAGAGTATCTCCGCTGCTGTGGAACTGCCTGCCCTGCAGACCTTGTGCCGTGGCAGCAGTCTTCATATTGCCTGTAGGTTGAGTGGGTAACCAGGACTTCCTGAGTTCCCTCCAAGGGGGTCTTCCCATCTGGGTCCCTGGCTGCTTACTTTCCTGGGTGGGTCAGGCATTGTCCTAGCCTCAGTGGGAGATTCCTGGACCATCTTATCAGCCATACAGTCCTCTATTATATGGGTCACTTCCGCCAGCAGCACTGATCAGTGTATGCAGACCCAATCTTTCTCCTGTATAAACTTCTCCAAAACCATGAGTTCTTCTATTCGGGTGGTGGGCTGTGTTATTGCCCAGGCAGCCCATTATGTTAACTTCCTGGTTTAAATACTGGCATTGGCCAATCAATTGGCTGTGAGGGGCTGCCACACAGATTCTGCTGGGCGGTACTTCCTGCTGAGTCTAATTTCAAGGATCCTCCTGTGGGAGCCCAGTCTGTGGCACTGTGGACTCATCAGAGGCCCCAAATCCTTCCACGGTCTCAGGTTCTGTTCCTACAGGTTCTACTGTCCAGGTCATCCATGGAAGTCCCTGAAGCAGGATTAGAAACCAGCCATGCTGGGGAAAATCACTTCAAAATTCGCTGCCCATTCTGATAATCTCCCCGGAACTGTAACAAATATTTACAGGTGCAAGAGCCTTTGATGGCTTGGCTGGATGTTCCTTCCATCAGCTGAGGATGCCTCCTCTCCTCAGCTCAGACTAGATGAACTTCCCCTGTTCAGCAACTGCTACAGCCAGTGTGGTGTTAAAGAAACCCTTGAGCTGAGGTGCCATCTATATAATATGATATTTAGAAACCAGACACTCCAGCAGAAGTGCCAGAACCTCCCCCACACACCTCCATGTCTGAGACCCTGCCTTTACCGTGCCCCGCCTCTTCCTCCCAAAGGGTCTTCCCCAACCTCTGCTCCACCTTATCCCACCAAGGCCCTGCTCCTATTGGCTCCCCTTCTCTCCCCAATTACCTCCTGTTTTTCCCCTCTCCCCACACCTCTGCTGCATTCTGGAGAAAGTCTCCTTTAGAGCTGGGGCTTGAAGCTGCAGCTCCCCAGTGCAGATCAGAGGCCACCGGGCTGAGTTGGGGCTGACACGTTTGATGACTTAGTGCCTCCCCCACCTACAGTAACCGGACTTAGGGTGACCAGTCAGTAGATCTCCCTGGACACTGTCAGGTCCTCTTTTTGAGGGGACTTTCTGGTCAAAAACAGAGTATCTGGCTACCCTACCCTGAGCAACCCCTTCTCCTCATTCTCTTTGTAGATTACATTATAAACTATTAAGGAGCACACAAACCTTCAGATGACTGTATTTCTTTCAGGAGTCTGATTTGTCTTGCGCACTCTCAAGTTTCACCTCGCTTAAAAACTCCTTGCTTACAAAATCAGACTTAAAAATACTAAAGTATCAAAATGCACTATTACTGAAAAATTGCTTACTTTCTCTCATTTTTACCATATAGTTAAAAAATAAATCAATTGCACTTATAAATATTGTACTGAATGTAGTAAGAAGTGAGAGCTTAAGACCTGTAAAACAGACTAAAGGCCTAAGTGGAAAAAAATGAGTGAACAGAAGTATAAGTGGGAAAAACAAAGCTAGCTGAAACTGGCACAGGAAAGTGCTGTCAAAATATTAAATTATGTAGCAGGTATAGGAGGTACCAAGATACTAACTCCCTAAAATGACATTTTGATGAATAGAAATGACTAAAATGTGATAAATGGAGTTGTTTTGCCCAAATCAGCCAATCAACAGAAAAAGATGGTATTAGACTATGTCAAGAGGGTGGCAACTACCTACGTCAAAAGTGGCAGAATGAAATTGTATGAAACAATGTATAAAAGAGGGTGTCAGAGAGAATACCAACATCCAGTCTAGGGGATAACAGAAAGTTCCGCCTTTGGGCCGAGACCATTGTAACACCGCCTATGTGAATCTGACTCAGAGATTCTCTGTAAGTCACTTCTCATTGTGCAGCACGCAGTAAACCTGGCCTGGGTGCCTTCGTTGCTCAGCTAATCCGTGGTTGTGTCGATTCATTCAATCGTGAGAGCCATCTCGGTTTCCTGATCAGAGCTGGGACACATGCACGCAGCCTACACTGATAAACACTGGTGGCCAACACACTGTACCAAACTTACATTTCAGTATAGAGTACATAGATGAGTATAAACAAGTCATTATCTGTATCAAATTTTAGTTTTTACTGACCTTATAGTGTTTTTTATGTAGTCTGTTGTAAAACTAGACAAATATCTAGATGAGTTGAGTACCCCCCTGGAAATCCGCTGCATATTGCAGTGATATGTGTATCCCTGGTTGAGACACACTGGCTGTAATGGAATACCAAACTGTATCTTTCTGTTCAGCCACTAGGTGGTGCTGCATGTAACATACCTTATCTAAGCAAATAGCCATACCTGAGTATTGTGTCCAGTTTTGGGCCCACCACTACAGGAAGGATGTGGGCAAATTGGTCAGAGTCCAGTGGAGAACAATGAAAATGATTAGTGGACTGAGGCACATGACTTATGGGGGAGAAGCTGAGGGAATGGGACTTATTTAGTTTTCAGAAGAGAAGAATGGGGGCAGGGATTTGATAGCAGCCTTCAACTACTGAAGGGGGGTTCCAGAGAGACTGGAGCAAGGCTGTTCTCAGTGGTGGAAGATGACAGAACAAGGAGCAATGGTCTCAAGTTACAGTGGGGGAAGTCTTGGTTGAATATTAGGAAAAGCTTTTTCACTAGTTAGATGGTGAAGCACTGGAATGGGCTACCTAGTGAGGGGGTGGAATCTCCACCTTTAAAGGTTTTTAAGGCCCAGCTTCACAAAGCCCTGGCTGGGATGATTCAGCTGGGGTTGGTCCTGTTCTGAGCAGGGGATTGGAATAGATGATTTCCTGAGGTTCCTTCCAACCCTCATCTTCTATGATTCTGTGCTGACTAAATCCACATTACTGCAAATCAGGAAAGACAAGGCTCCTTTCCTCAATTGACTCCCTAAGCTCCCCTCCTCTGCAAACTCTAGGTATTTTTTTGGTCACATCAGTATCTTCTCCCATCTAGCTCTGAATGACCAAATGCAGTTTTGTGTCTGGAGTAGTATACCCAGGAAAACAAAGGAGTGCTCACAAGCAGATTTAATCCTACCAAGTACTGAGTGCCCTCATCTCCCATTGATTTCAGAAGCTCAGATCCAAAGGCTGAGCAATTGTCAAAGCTAGCAAATATACAGGGCTTTTCCCTCCTCTTCACCATTTCTCCACTCTGTTCCTATTATTTCCCCTGGTCACCAACCCCCCATTTTTCCCTGCTCTACATTCCCATTCAGCTAGAGTGGAATAAGATATTTTTGTAACGTTTCTGGATTGACACTGTAAAGCCAGGACATTCTCACTTTAATTTCCATCTTGTTTATTGTAGATTGGTTCTGCACTTTGACAATAGGGGCTTCCTCATCTAATACAACTGATAGATACATTGGTGCACCTACCTTTCCCACTGTCAATCCTGCTTCTGACATCCTATCTCCCGAGTTACACAGGAGGCAGGCCTTGGTAGCTTATCATCAGCCAATGCCCATCTGCTGCACCCTTCTGGACCAGCGATATTTCTCCAGTCTGAGTATGTTCCACCAGAAAGGGGAATAACCTCCAAGAATAATGACATTTTGGCCCAGTTTGAGATGGTTTTCATATTTATTACCTGCAAACACCATGTGTTAAATGTTAACTTTGAAACATAACATTTATAATAGTACTTCTCATTCCTACAGCACTCTCCATCCCCTCAGATGCCAGGTCCTCATGAAAACGAATGTATTAGGACCTAATTTCCCTTTGTGCCAACTTCAATGAGAGCTGTAATTGCTGAGCACCTCTTTAAATCAGGCTCTAAAGTTTCATTATGCCCCTGTGAGGTAGATAAATATTATCCTCCGTGTACTGTGATATAGCAAGAGCAGAAGAGTAGCAAGGCAATATAGGAGATATGTGATATAGCAAGAGCTGTAGGAGATTGGTCTATTTGTAATCCAGAGAGTGGCAGGTACAGGCTGCCCACTACTAACGGCCCCTCTCACAGCCTAAAGGGAGGAGTCATTGACTTGAGATACAACTGATTACAGGGGACAACTAATGAAAAAACAGGAAGGGGTGTGCGGGTCCCAGGGTCAAATGAAGAAACCCAGAATGGGACACAGAGCAGAGAATCTTGGACAGTGCCCACTGCTCCCAGAAGGTGTCAAGGGAGCCAGTGGATGCTGCCCAGAGGAACTCTGCCTGGATGTGTGAGTGCACAAGGGAATGGTAGTAGGCCCCACAGTCGCAGAGTGCCCCCCTGCCAACCTCCTCTCCCTGGTCTTGTAGATGGCTATTTTGTCAGGGCTAGGAGGAGTTTGATGAGGAGGTCCTGTGAACATTTGGGGCTACAGATGGGGTTTGCGTAGATGAACAGATGCGGTGAGAAGTGGAGCCAGAACTACAGCAGGAGGTTCTGGAGGAGATGGAACAGAGGCTGCAGCCTGGCACACTCAAGATAGATGTGCACCAAGGTCTCCCTCATGCAGCAATAAGGGCAGGTGTCAGGGTGAGGGGTGAATCACGCCAAGTACATATCCGTGCTCACGACTCCTTGAAGGAGCTATGAACCGATGTCCCCCACGGGCCGTGGGATCAGGGTGGACTACAGACTGGCCCACTGGGGGTCCTCACCCTCCACAGATGGCAACACGTCCCTCCACTTGGTGTCAGGGCAGGACACAAGGATGAAGAAGTGAAGGATGTGCAGCACGAGTATGTAGAGATGGTCCCTCGATGCGATTTGAAAGAGTTGCGGCTGCAGGTTGTGCAGCAGGCTTGGTGCATGAGAATAGGGAAGCTTGGGGGGGCTTGCGGAGCAGGGGTCCAATGGAAAACACTGGAGGGTTGAGACTGGGGCGGGAGGCAGGGATCACCCTCTTGCAAGACCCGCTCAAGGTAGGCCTGAGCAATGGGGGGCAAGGCTGTGCTCACGTCCTGGAATACACACTAGGGAGTTCGACGTGTGGAGAGCCCCATGTGCCGAGCCAGCATAAAGGAGTCTCTGCAGGGTTTGCAGGCAGAAGGTGTGGACTTGGCTGTGGAGAAGCACAGACCCTGCCCTCCTTCCTCCAGAGAGAGACTGTCTTCTGGAAATGGGCCAGGAAGCTCGGGGTCAGGACCAGGGTGTTGAGATGGTGCCAGAGCATGGACAGGACTAGCTGGTTGAGCACCAGTGCCCTCCCCTGAAGGGAAAGGCCCTGGAGTAGACCTGTCCATCTCCGCAGCTGCCCAGACACCCTGTCCTCCAAGTCTTACCAGTTCCCCGTCAGGGAGGGATGGGTGGCAAAAAGGTAAATGCCCAGGTAGAGCAGTGAACCCATGCTCCCTGGATGGCTTGAAACATGGGTGGGAGGGAGCTCGTCCACCACCCGGCCCCTACCATCAGGCAAGAGCTCTTGACCCAGTTGATCCGAGGAGAGGAGACTGCCGACTACATGGCCAGGGAGGCCTCCAATTGTGCCACGTCACCCGGGTCCTGGACCTCAAGGAGTACATCATCAGCGTATGCTGACAGGACCAGTCTCAGCTCTGGCTCACGGAGCACCAACCCCATCAGCTTTCGGTGGAGGAGACAGAGGAAGGGCTCGATGGCCAGAGCATACAGCTGGCCCAACAGCAGGCAGCCTTGATGCACTCCTCATCCGAAGCTTACTGGTTCAGTCAGGGTCCAGTTGAGCTTGACCAGACACTCTGCGGAAGCGTACAGCTCTTGGAGAAAGCCCAGGAAGTGAGCCCCAACGCTGAATGCCTGCAGGGTGCCCAGGAGATACCTGTGGTCCATCCTGTTGAATGCCTTCTCCTGGTCGAGGAACAGGAGGGTGAAGGACAGGCCATCCCTACACCCAAGTTCTGGGAGGTCCTGGACCAGATAGAGATTATCAAAGATGTTACAGCCCAGGAAGGTGTAGGTCTGGCCGGGATGGCAGCACAGACCCCAGCCTCAGAATGATTTTATAGTCTGTGCTGAAGATTGAGACGGGATGCCAGTTCCGAAGTTTGCAGTGGTCCCCCTTCTTGGGCAGCAGAACGAGCACAGCCAGCCTGCACGAGAGGGGGAGCACTCCGCTGCCCTCGGACTTGGCCCAGGGAGCAGGGAGCATGGAGAGGGATGGGAGCTGAGGCAGGGGAAAGGTCACTTCAAGGAGCAGGGGAGGGCTCAGGGCCAGGATTGGGGAGGGGTTCCATGGCCCCAATAACTAGGCCAGAGATGTGTAGCACCTGCTGATTGGGGCCGGGAGCTTGAGAAGCAAGAGAGGTGGGAGTGTCCTCCATGGGACCGGGATTGGGAGCCTCAGTGTCTGTGGCTCTGGGCCCTCATGAAGGGACAGCTGAGCTGGCATCTGAAAGTGGGAGGAGGAGCTGGTGTCCCACAGCAGAAGAAAAGGTGCCCCATGGCCTGGGGCTTGGCCATTCAGCCCTGACCGTTGCCACAAAGGCCGCAGCAGCTTCGATGGGGGCACCGTTGCCAGCTGGCCAGAGGAATCTAGGGGTACTCGGGAGACAGGATCAGGCGCAGCAGCCTGGGAATGGAGGAGGGAAAAGGGAGAGGTGGCTGGGCCCTGTCCTGAGCAAGGGCCTCCATTGGGGGCGTCATCCACCCCCTGGCAGACTGGCATCAGACCCAGGGCCTCAATCTTCTTGAGCAGAGATAATAGGTCCCCCCCACCACCACAAAGTCCTCCTCAGGGGTGGCCGAGGAAGCAGTAGCTTCAGCACCAGCAGGGGGTTCAGATGACAAGGGATGGAGGGGCTTCTGGCCATGGACTCCTTGAAGAGGGACTCCAGAAGGGAGATGGTATGGCATAATCTACCACCATGGCTTCCTTGGCCAGTCCCACCCGTTGGGCTCCAGTAGGGGGTGTGGCAGAAGGCCCGGCCCCAGCAGCCCCCTTCTTGGTTTTTCAGAGGCTCCCTCCCCCGTCAGGAAGTAGGAGGAGGGGGTGCTGGTCTCTGGCCTTGTGCTTGCCGTGCTTGCCCTGCACAAGCACCCAGCCATCCGAGGCAGAGGGCTGGGCATTGGGGACAGGACCATGGGGCAAGAGCGCAGGGGTCAGGGATTGGGAAAGTGGGGGCAGGGCAGCAAGTGAGAGAGAGGCCTCCCCCGGGGACGAGCCCCCCGACACCTGACAGTGATGGCTCTGGCTCCCTCTCCTCACTGGCCCCGCCAGACTGCGCTGGACATAGGTGGGACCCACCCCTCACCCAGGCAGCCCAGGGGGGCACCCCTGGAGCCCAAGTGGAGGTGACAGGTGGCAACGGAGGAGATAGGAAGGCCACAGGGACCACTGGATGGCTAAGGTCACTACTGCTGGTCCTGCTGGCACCCTCCTGGGTCCCAGGGTTCCCAGGCCTCCCTCCTTGCTGGGCCAGGGGACAGTCCCTCTGGACATGACCTATCATCCGGCAGAGGTAGCTCCCGGCCTCCCCCGTTGAGTAGTGGACCCAGTACTGGGCATCTTGATGGGGCACCAGAAACAACCCCTCAAGCACTACCCTGCCACATGTGGCTGGTAGTAGCTGGAGCTGCCCCTGCCAGTGGAAGGAGAGGACATGGCAGTGGGTGGGATACTTACAGCTGAGGGGAAGATGGCTGGTGATGAAGAAGGGCTTCCCCAGGATGGAGAGGCGAAGCAGAAAGGTTGCATTGGGGAGGAAGGATGGATGGAGGTGAGGTCTTCCAAGGGCTCTATGGCGATGTTGACACCCCCACTGCCAGACCCATCTCCACCACTTTCTGAACAGTGGCCTCAGATTCCAGGAAGAACACTGCCTTCCCATACATCTTTGAGGCTGCTACCATGGCCTTGGGCCCTACCACTCACAACAGAGCCTGCACACGTTTCCACGTGGGACAAAGTGGGCACCAGGAGGCAACACACCCTGTGGTTCCTGATGAAGGTGGGAAAGGGGCCCTTGGTCCCTGGGATGGTGCTAGAGGCAGCAGTCGGGGCAGCTGATGAGGTGGAGAGTGGGGGACCTACAGTCACCTGGATGTATACCCTGGGAGCGGCGCCACCCGCAAAGCTGATGGAGGGGACAGCGGGAGAAGGGAGAAAGGAAGGGGAAGGGAGACCCACCATGGGAAGTATTGCCTTCCGGGCAGAGCTCTTGCTCTTCTTCTTAGCCGAGGGCACATCCCCCGGTGCTGGGGGATCAGTAACCATGGCAGCAGAAGACTCCCCGGAACTCCTACCCACTGGTGCAATGGGTCCGGTGCCTGGTGGCCCAGCAGGGGCAGCGAGGCCAGTCGCCATGGTCAGGGATGGAGTTTTGGGGCCAGAGGGATGGGTGGGAGTATCAGAGAGAGGGTCCCAGGCCCAGTCACATCTGCCATCCTGAGAGCAGGTAGGAGCAGGTTTGGGGAGGGAGTAAGGGACTGAAGAGGAGGGGGAGGGAGAGCAGAAAGGGAATGGAGGGATGAGGATGGGAGGGGAAGGGGTCAGGACGCAGTCGCTCCTCCCCAATAGGCTGAAAGCAGGGAACGAGGACAGCAGAACAAGGGAATATGGTGGGGCCAAACCAGGTGGGGATCCAGAGGCGATGGGCTCACTAGCCCTAGATGTTAACCCAGCTCCTCTGGCTGCTTGGGAGGGCAGGGATTAAACCAATGGAGAGGAGTGCAGTGTACAGGGGAGGTCAAATTAAAAAAGGAGGGGTTAACTAAAGGGGAGGCATGAGCACTGGAGGAGCAGAAGCATGGGGGCCAGAGGGGATGGGGCAATTGGGAAGCAGCTGCGGGCAGGGGAAGGGGAGGAGGTTTGAGGCTGAAACAGGACTGGGAAGGCTCAGGGACAAACTGCTAAGGCCAAGCGGAGCAGAAGACAAACCAACACAGGGGCTGGGGCAGGGCAAACAAACTGCTCAGAATGAAGGACAAAGGAAGGAGGATGGAGCAACCAAAACAACACACAGACAAACAGATAGATAAACCCAACAGACAAATCATGAGGAGGGAAGGCAGAAAAGTGAGTGGGGGGAAAGGGCCAATCAGCAGGGGCAGCTACAGGGAAGGAGGAGAAGGGGAAGCCCCAAGAGGTGGGGCTAAGGGAGGGCAGCAGAAGGCAAGGAACACTCACAGCAGTAGTAGCAGTGGAAGCAAGCAGCCAGCCAGGCAAGGCCTCTCTGCAGCTGGTGGTGCTAGATGTGGTAGCAGTGAAGGTGGTGGAGGGACCACTCACTCACTCACTCACTCACCCACTCCTGCCTTCCCTCCCAGCCAGGAAGGGAGGCAGGTAGGCAGGCAAGCAGGACTCCCAAGCAGCAAGAGCTCCTCTGCACCAACAGTGTCTCCCATGGCACCCGTAGGAGGGTTGGAGATGGGAGGTTGGAAGCCCCAGAATGCTTGGGACTCTGTTCCTGGCAGATTAGCCAGAGTCATTGGAGGGCAATTAGGACCAGCCAGGTGCCTGATAAAAACCCTCTGCTCCAGAGAGACAGCGTGCGAGCTGGAGGAGAAGGCGTGCTGTGCTGTGTGAAGGAGCAGGCGTGCTGTGCTGTGTGAAGGAGCAGAAAGGCATGCAGAGTTGTGTGGAAGAGCAGAAAGGAGTACAGTATTGCGTGGAAAAGCAGAGAAGTCCTAAGAGATCTACTGGGCTCGGGAGGGGGACACCTGCCCCTAGCAAGACTGAGATACTCCCCCAGGCACAGGGTCCTGGGTAAGGAAACCCAGTCCAGACAGCAAGGAAGCAGGGCCTGAAAAGCCAGAAGGACCAAGGGGGGATATTAGCTGAGGAGAAAAGATGTCAGCTGTGAGTACAAGTGCTAGCAGCACAAAGCT
Organism: Emydura subglobosa; assembly: GCA_007922225.1. Classification (NCBI taxonomy): domain Eukaryota; kingdom Metazoa; phylum Chordata; order Testudines; family Chelidae; genus Emydura; species Emydura subglobosa. The sequence continues at coordinate 510,787 of ML681564.1, forward strand.
GCGACTCATAGAGCCCTTGGGCTAGGACCCAGAGGAGTAGTTGGGCTTGGGTCTCTATCCTCCTTCCTGGGGAGACAGAATAACTGGTGACACCCTGGCCAACTACAAGAGACAGAAGTGTGAGATCCATTAAAGTGAAGTCAGCCATTTGCCACAGTATAGACAGAGAACCAGAGGCATAGAAATGTTACCTGAATTCCTCAAGGCCCTAGAGAGATTTGATATTATAGGCACAAATACAAATCAATAGCTCCTTTCTCGACAAGAGCTCGGACCATTAGACCATGCCTCCCCTTTACGTGATAGGTTCTCATTGTCTCACCCCATGTTCCAAGGAATATCATTCAGAACAAGATCTTATATCTGGCAAGGATACACCCATTATCACAGGGTTTGATCTTGGCTCTCTCAGATATTGACTCCTTGCTTGATTAGGCTGTTCAGTTCAGCACAGACTGGCTGCATAGGAAACTGGATGGGAAAGGATTACACTATCAGATCTACCTAAAAGAAATGTGTGGTCTTGGTCATGAGGTGATGAAGAGAATTTTTGAACCCCCAGATGGGTTTAAGAATCTGAGCTGGTGGTGTCCTCAGCCTGCAGTGCCACCTGAAGGGAATGAGTCCACCCATCCCAAGCCACTTAAACCCTGAATGAGACAATATCCCAGCCTTAATGTAGATTATGAAAACATTCTGCAATCTTGCAGAGCATTGCCTTTGGATCTCTTTGTGGCATGCTGTCAGTTGTATTGAGCAGAAATCACATCTGAAAGTGAAAATATAGAGAGAAAATAGAGCTTTGTTAAAAAGGGAAGGAACATTTCCATGACACTCCCAAGTCCATTTTAAGCTACAATGAAAAATAAAGCAAATAGCAGTAGATGTAACTGTCCCCCAGAAGTTAGGAATTATGGCCACTGAAAGATTAGTACCTTCAGATTTGCTGATGTAAAAAGTTTAATTTGTTAAATTTTTCTTCTGTCAGTAAACCTGTATAAATAACTTCACTGTGATTGTCTTATTTGTTTGTTTGAATGTTTAGCAAACCTCCAGCGTGGGAAGAATAAGTACTGGGAAGTGGAACTTTTCTCTCCTAAGCCAAAGATTCAAGTCCAGTTGTCTTGATGGTGATTAAGTATTTTTATGGCCCTAACACCTTGGCACCCTGTGTGAAATGAGGTGCTATTAATTCAGTTCCATGTGTACTGGTATTCACCTCCCAAAACCAATGGGAGCCTTACTGACACTCCCAGCCTTGAGCCAAAGGAAAGAAGCGCTCCTTCTGCCCTCTGGGCTGAGCCTGGAAAGCTTTTACCACAGCTGCCTGTTCTTTGGAGTCCTTGCAGTTCAACCAGAAACTCTTTTCTGCCAACACCAGCCTGAGTTGTTGGAGAAAGAAATCATGATCTTGATAAGCAAAAGGAACTGAGAGGTTACAATCACTTTATTTGCATTCTGGCTTTAGATCCATGCTACCTATGTACTACTAAGTACTAACCAGGCACCGAAGCTGCTGAAATAATTATTTTTAAGATGTTGTATTCATTCCCTAAGCCTTTCGCCTTGTTTATAAGAAGTAATCACGATTTTCTAAGAATCAGGCAGTTCCCTGAACTTGCAAAGGCATCACTTGCTAGCCTGCCTCGGGCAAAAGTTTGAATAAGCAGATGAAGCTACATTCAACCCTGATGTAACTTGCCATGAATGGGGGTAACATGAGGGCTGACTTTGGCCCATGATCTTTACATTTCGCAGCTAGAAGTTAGTAAACCTGGGCTGTCAGACCACAGATGGAGAAAAGCAGGACTAGCCACTGAAGCCAGAAGGGACAGGCTTGGGACTGCTAATAATTTACATTCAGCACCGAGCAGGAACACCAGTCGATGTTTTTGCTCTGTGCCGAATGTGAATTATTCAAACACTCAAACACGACAATCACACGGGAGTTATTTATACAGCTTGATGCTTTCACATGTGCTCGACCCTGAACCAGTCTGACACTTCCCATCATGTACTATTCCCAAACAATGTATTCTGTACACTAATAAAATGTACCTGCTACATTCAGTACTTTTCATTCCAGTGCTTGCCTTGGTACTTCTACTTCCCTCAGCTGTGTGATCAGTAACTAAGTGTAAGGGGTCTGTTAGCCCCTTACTGAAACTTAGTGGGTCTTTTTG
>ML681564.1:512979-585154 GCA_007922225.1 Emydura subglobosa
TATTGTACAAGCAAGGAAAGTTCCCCACAATAGCGGGCCCATTCCCCCGCTTACATAATCATTGTATAATGCCCCTGTGAGGCATGTACTACTCCTGATTTACAAAGGTGACACCACAAGAGTTAAGTGACTTGTTTAAGGTTTTGCCAGAGCCAGGTTTTGCCAGGTTTTTTTGAGTCCAAGTGCAGTGCCTTGAACAAAGAACACATCTTCCCGCCTCGGTGTGCTTTGTAAACATTAACTATTGTAGAGATTGGTTAAGTTCTTCAGGGTGGCTTGAAAAAAACACTTAGAAATTAGCCATTTATTTCCATAACTGGAGTCTGTGACCTCGTGTTTCTATTCCGTTACCCTTGCCTCTCACCCCTTCTTCTTTGTTCTCTGCGCTCACCTGTTGCATGTGGATTTATCTAGATCACAAGCTCCCTGGGCATTCTGTGTTTGCACAGGGTCTAGTACACTTGGGCCCCAATTTTGATTCAAGCTCCTGGATACTACAGTAATACAATTAATTATAAAGCTTTACGACACCTCCTTAAGTAATAGACATATAGACATCGTGTGTCCTGCCGCTTCATTTGGGTATCCGCATGAATTAGTTCAGGGTTCGGAGCATGTCACAGCTCCCTGGAGAAAGCTGGCAGTCTGCATCGTCTCCCTTCACGAGGCAGCTGCTTGGCTTCCTCTTATAACCAGTCTGCAGCTGCAGTATGGCCAGCAGGGTCGAGGGGGCATGAGCTTGTCTGACAGCATGGTAGAGTTAGCCTTGGTGAACCAGTGCGAGGTAAGTTGGCCCCACACACAGCTATTGATATTTCCAATGATTAAATCCCCCATTACTGTTACCTGTCTCTCCTTAATAACTGGGATTCTCTCCCCGAGAGGCGTCATCAATGCGAGCAGATACCATGACATCCTCTGGAATGACGGTCCGAACTATTGGATTGTTTCCTTGTGCTGCGCTTTGAAGGGACTTTCATCCTCCAAGAGCACAGATGTTGTCAGACTGAGTGTAGGGCTGCTATGCTGTGTCCCAGAGAGTCTCACTGATGTCCTTCTCTGTCCTCCTTAACTCCTTCATTTCAACCTTTCTGGTCCCAAGAGCCTGTACACAGTGTTTGAGGGTCATGAGCTCCTTGCACCAAAAGCACAAATACATCCAAAAGGCGGGTAATCATACATGCTGGGATCACTGCAAGAAACTGGATAGCCCCTACTGTGCTGTTGGACTATTTAATTTAAGAATGTCTCTTACAAAAGCCATGTGATAATTTCTTAACTATCTGTCTGAGCAATAGGTAATCCTGAGTAATAGGGAATCCTTTTCTCCCTCTGTAGTAACATTGTATGCATATTCTATCTGGTTCTCTGAGCTCTGGGCACAGTAGAAGATGATATGACTATTGGTTTAGAAACAAAAGTCCCAAAGTTGCATGACTTCCACTTTTATCTGTAGCAGCCACACTGGAAATACATGGAGAACAAGGATAAGTACAAACAGGAGTTTGAGGACTTCCTAAGGGTGAGCCATTAGTTTCTTTCTTTCAAATTATATAACACAACTATATGCTGACTAGTACAGATATCCATTTCCAACTTGTTTGCAATTTGGTCCATAGGAATTGCCAGATGAGTTGAAGACATGGTCATTGGCAACGCCTGCGGGAGTGTCACTGGGTTTGCTGTTTCTCTGCATTACAGAATATATGAATAAGGGAAGCAGAAAATAACTCATTGGTAAGTCTCAATTTGTCCCAGAATTTCAAGAACTTCCCAGCTTTGGCATTGAGTGATGTGTTCTAAAGAACAGAGGCGCAAAATCACATCCAAAAACACTCACCTACACTCAAGTACATTTTACTGCAATTGTGCGTGGTTGAGGTGATGTAGGAGTCTACTCCTTTGCATATAGTACTGCATTGAGAATTCTGGGAAAACTAATTGCTGATCAACTTTGCATGTGTGCAGGTGAGGACCACCCTCTGAAAAGTTGGCTCTAAACATTCTATGTTCCTTTGGGTTTTGAAAAAGCAGATCAGCTTCTTATTGTGAAATGACAGACTTGTTAATCCTTGCTCTCCATGTCAATAGACCTCAGATTTGGCATGGAGAGCAAGGATTAACAAGACCTCAGATTTGGCATACTATGCTCTTGGAGCAATGGGGAATGACAGCAGCTTGCTCTCTGACCTCCTGATGCCAAATTTATGGAATTTGTTACCTTAATGGAAGCTTTGGAGAATCTGTTTCTTTCTTACAAGAATCCTGAGGAGCTCATTCTAGTCTATTTCTTTTCTAGTCTACACATGTCCACTTCTTTCCACCTTCCCTCATATGTAATGTTTTCCAAACCTTTTATCATGGAAGCTTTTTTAAGCCAGGAGGGGCCCTCTGGTCAAAGCCAGTGGCATTTGCCTCCTGAGTACTGGAAGACCAGAGAATAGCTTTACCCCTTGTGAAAAAGAAATGTTGGCATTGGTATGAGCCTTGGGGCACTGGCAATACCTTAGATTTTGCCCCAATTATTTTGTGAATGACCTATACCCATCTTAGGTACATAGTGTCCGGGAAAATTAAAGGAGGGCACGTGTCTAGCCCTAGATTGGCTAAATGAACCATATCTTTAATGAATAGAAATATGGAAGTCCAACCACCTATGGCTTCCAACAAGGCCCCATATGCCCTAATACTTCAGGGTGCTCTGTGTAAGTCCGCTCTCTCTCCAATACAGCCAGTCCTTCCCAATGCAGGACTAGAATTTACAGGCAAAGTGAATTATAGAATACTACTATAGAATTTCTCTATCATGCCATATGATTTTGCAGGCCACTGGATAACAGCAGATATGGAAATTAAATATATGTTTTAAATAATTGATTCTAATGGGGTCTATAGATCCCGCTATTGTTTTGTGTTTTGTTTGTAGATAGTTATCACACTGTAGCCTATAGAACTAGCCTGCTTGCTTGCATTATATAGAGATATATATCTTTTCTTATAGATTTAAGTATGATTGTGTGATTATAATAGAATTATACATTTATATATATTTTGCTGTAATGCAAGGTACCTTACAGGACATCCTGGATGACAGCTACGTTATTATTATTATACACATATTGGGGAACTAGTGTGGGAAGTGTTGATGGTATAACAAAAACAAGACATATATGGTCACGTTTGTCCTAAATGAGTTAACAGTTAGCAGGCATACTCGAGGCCTTTGGCTTAGACAAGTGTTGAAAGTAATGATGTCAGACATAAAAGGTGAGGTAATAGAATCTTTGAAATGGGAAGTAAAATGTCAAGAATATCCTTAATATTCATGAACCTGCCAGTCTATAGAGTATGCATACCCCAATAATTTGGGGGTGGAAAATCCAAATATGGACTTAGAAGGAGGACCATATTCTTGGGGTATAAGAAGGGAAAGATCGTGCTATTTGGTGCGATCGTCATCTACTCTTGCTTGAGGTTTCTTTAGTTTGTGTTAAGATTTTTCCTTCTTCATTTTATAGTCTTATTTGTATTCTTGGTTCATAGCTCTTAGCTCTCTAGCAGTGCTTATTCCAGCCCTCTGCTTAAGAGTTGAGGAATCAAACATCTCTCTCAACCAGGGAAGGGTGTGAGTATAATAATCCAAAGCATATCATAGAAATATATATATCATATGAGTCTTTAAATTTGAGATTGTATTATCCATTATCCATTTGATTGTTTATTTTCTATATCAGTTATTTGTCTATCATTTTATGTTATCTTAATAAAACTTATAAAACTTTACAAATTTGGTTATCACTAAGAACTTCCTGTTTTACACCCACGGGTCCTTATAAAATTCTTCTGGAGCCTGATTTAGGACAAGAACCTTCTAATCCAAACAATTGGCAAACCTATAACCTTATGAAATAACTAATACACTTGAAAATCAGGCTACAACACAGATCCATCACTGCGCACGGAAGCATAAGATCAAGAAGTGCAATATGGAGAGTTGTATAGTGTTCTTGATATTGTTTTACTGTGTATGTTTGCTGTGCTATGCTGCTGTGAATGTGAAAGATGGTGCAATCTCAGATAGATGTTATGGGCTGGTATCCCTACCCACTACCCATGTGGCTAGGGGAAGATTCTTTGGAGTTTAAAATAATGTAATTTTGAGTGGCAACTCACAATAAATGTCACCAAAATGAGTGCCCCTTGAGAAGAATCCAGCCCAGATTATTTGATTTATTTACACAGTGAATTGGACCAGAGAGGAACAGAGCAACACACTGTTATGGTGTCAGAATCGGTCTGCAGTAACTTACAACAAAGCCAATTTTTGCTATTACTACATGGGGATATTCCACCTTAACTTGCTGTTAAAAGAAAATTATAAGAATCAAGTACTGGAGATCCCAAAGGTACACCTTGTGAAAGTACATGTAGGCATACAAAATATTAACATATCCCACCTCTATCCCCATTGGGCACCGTTTGTAACATGCCTAGTATGAGAACAGCTGCACTGGATAGACACCTGGATAACACACAACGCTAACACACATGCACCTCCCCATTGGAGGAGATATTTTGGGAGGCATAGGAGCATCAGCAGGAGTGCTGAATGCAATTAATGAAGAAGTTTGACAAATAAGTTAAACATCCTAGGCAAAAGCCTTGGAGCCCTATCAGATCCCATAGTACACACACATTCAGAGAGAAGTTACTTGGAGATATACTGGTACCCTGGGAAATTAATAGTGAAAAAGCACACCTGAGCCTATTAAACCTCACAGAAATTTCAATATATGCTACCTCCAAAGCTTAGGTTGCATACAAACACAGCTTTGGAGTCAAGGAATAGATCAAGGTCTCATCCGACAAGGACTCAGTGGAGTCCTGCCTGATGAAATAAAGAAATTGATTTGGAATGATGCCACCACCCAAGAAGGGCCTCAAGTCATTGGTGGAGTATGTTAAATTTTAGAGTAGATGCCCAGGTTCAAGATAGATATGTAATGATAATATCTGCTGATTGCATCATAGCCATACACAGAGTAGTCCCCCGAGGCCTCAATGTAAAAACTGGAATGTTATGGCCAATTGAACATCTGACATGGGGATTGAAAGAAGGAAATGAAACTCAATTTGTTAGTTTACAAAGATGCATATGTGAATCCATGTTTAGAGCAGCACTGGGATATATTTGTGAAGAACCATTGAAACAATTTACATACCCTTGTAAGAAAGATGAATTGTAAGTGGGTGGCAACCCAGGCAGCAGTGACCATGTGATGGTAGAGTTCAGGATCCTGACAAAAGAAAGGAGAACAGAAGGATACAGACCAGGGACTTCAGAAAAGCAGACTTTGACTCCCTCAGGGAGCTGTTGGGCAGGATTTCCTAGGAGGCTAATATGGGGCAGAAAGGAATCCAAGAGAGCTGACTGTATTTTAAAGAAACCTAATTGAGGGCATAGGAACAAACCATTCTGATGTGCAGAAAGAATAGCAAATATGGCAGATGCCCAGCTTGCCTTAACAAAGAAGTCTTTGGTGAGTTTAAACACAAAAAAGAAGCTTACAAGAAGTGGAAGCTTCATCAGGTGACCAGGGAGGATTAGAAAAATACTGCTTGGAAGTGCAAGAATGAAATCAGGAAGACCAAAGCGCAATTGGAGTTGCAGCTAGCAAAGGACGTGAAGGGGGAAAAGAAGGGTTTCCACAGGATGTTACCAACAAGAGGAAGATTAAGGAAAGTGTGGGCCTCTTACAGAATGGGGGAGGCAACCTAGTGACAGAGGATGTGGAGAAAGCTGAGGTACTCAATGCTTTTTTTTGCCTGTGTTCTCACAGACAAGGTCAGCTCCCAGACTACAGCAAAGGTTAGCACAGAATGGAGAAGAGGTGTGCAGCCCTCAGTGCTAAAGGAACAAGTTCAGGACTGTTTGGAAAGATTGGACATAGACAAGTCCATGGGGCCAGATACAATGCATCCGAGGGTGCTGAGAGAGTTGGCTGATGTGATTTCAGGGTCATTGGCTATTATCATTGAAAGCTCGTGGCAATTGGGAAGGTCCTTGATGATTGGAAAAAGGCAAATATAGTGCCCATCTTCAAGAAAGAGAAGAAAGAGGAATCAGGGAGCTATAGACCGGTCAGCCTCACCTCAATCCCTGAAAAAATCATGGAACAGGTCCTCAAGGAATCCATTTTAAGACACTTGGAAGAGAGAAAAGTGATCAGGAACAGTCAACATGGATTCACCAAGAGAAAGTCATGCCTGACCAACCTGATTGCTTTTTATGAAGAGGTGACTGGCTCTGTGGATGTGGGGAAAGCGGTGGAGATGATATACCTTGCCTTTAGCAAAGCTTTCGATTCAGTCTCCCATAGTATTCTTATCAGCAAGTTAAAGAAGTCTGGGTTGGAAGAATGGACTGTAAAATGGATAGAGAACTGGCTAGAACATCGGGCTCAACCAGTAGTGATCAATGGCTCCATATCTAGCTGGCATCTGGTCACAAGCAGAGTGGCCCAGGGATCTGTCCTGTGGCCGGTTTTGATCAACATCTTTATTAATGATCTGGAGGATGGGGTAGATTGCACCCTTGGCAAATTTTCAGATGACACTAAAGTAGGGAGAGTGGTAGATACCTTGGAGGGTAGGGATAGGATACTGAGGGACCTAGACAAATTGGAGTATTGGGCCCAAAGAAATCTGATGAGGTTCCACATGGACAAGTGCAGAGTCTTGCAATTAGGTCGGAAGAATTCCATGAACAGATACAGACTAGGGACCGACAGGCTAGGCAGCAGTTCTGCAGAAAAGAACCTGGGGATAACGGAGGATAAGAAACTGGATATGAATTAGCAGTGTGTCCTGGTTGCCAAGAAGGTTAATAGCATATTGGGTTCCATTAGTAGGAGCAATGCCAGCAGATCGAGGGAAGTGATTATTCCCCTCTATTCAGCATTGGTGAGGCCGCATTTGGAGTATTGTGTCCAGTTTTGGGCCCCCCACTACAAAAAGGATGTGGACAAGTTGAAGAGAGTCCAACGGAGGGCAACAAAATGATTTGGGGGATGGAGCACAAGACTTATGATGAGAGACTGAGGGACCTAGGCTAGTTTAGTCTGAGAAAGAGAAAAATAAGGGGAGATCTGATAGCAGCCTTTAACTACCTGAATGGGTCTTCCAGGGAGGATGGAGCTAGGTTGTTCTCAATGATAGTAGATAACAGAACAAAGAGCAATGGTCTCAAGTTGCAGTGGAGGAGGTCTAGGTTGAATAATAGGAAAAACCTTTTTCACTAGGAGGGTAGTGAAGTAGTGGTTTACCTAGGGAGGTGGTGGAATCTCCATCTTTAGAAGTTTTTAAGCTGTGGCTTGTTAAAGCCCTGGCTGGGATGATTTAGCTGAGATTAGTCCTGCTTTGAGCAGAGGGTTGGACTAGATAATCTTCTGAGGTCCCTTCCAACTCTAATATTCAATGAGCCTATGATTCTATGATGTATGTGTAGTCCCCTTCAATTTCTGGGTTACTTGGGAGCCGGCAACACTCACCTGTGTTTAAGGGAGCCTAAGGTTGTTAACAACAAAGGAGATCATGAGTATTCCAGCAGTGATGTAGGATAGGTGGGAATCCTCTATCCAGCCCTCTGCTGCAGTCCCTTTACTTTTAAAGGAATTTAAACTCGGCAGTGCCTCCATCTGGCTGTCCCCTGCACGCACTCAATAGGAGGCCTTGGGAGCTTCCAGGACTAAACCTAGTCTAATAATAATAATAATCTGAGACATAGGTTTAACTTAAAAATTGCAATTATGCAAACTAAACATCCAATATACTTAAATTAGAGTTACACACCTTTACTTAACAAATTAAAGAAATATAGCATAACAGACTGAAATTAAACATCACTATTATGTTAAATCCACAGGGCAGCTGAATAAATCAATTAATAAAAATAGTATACAGTAATAAATTAAACTTGTCTAACTGGCATCTACACTGCCACTATTTACCCCACTTGCAGAGTGTACACTCCCCAAGAGTTCAGAGCCCTACCCCTTGCTTGCGTGGGCATGTTTGAAGATCTGAAGAAGGAGACAGCACGCTGTTGGTTCAATGTACCAGTTCAGCCCAATTATCACACTGGAGATTTGGAGTTGCCCAACCAAATGTTTGCAGTCCTGGCCCTACTTGAAGGGACTCTCTCTCCCTGCCTCTTCTCAGGTCCAGTCAACGTCTCTCTGCAGTGCCTCTTCCTTTACACACCTTGCCCCAAACAACAGAGATGGGCGGGGGGACATTCACACCACTTTCACTGCAAGCCCACCTCAGTCAGCTCCAGGCTCAGACCCTGCCCTGGCTTAGGCAATGCCACCAACCTCCGAAGCTCCCTGCTTGATCAAAACTCCAGCAGGCTCTTAGCAGCAGCTTTGGGACCCCAGCAGCAGTCAGCAGGCAGCAGCAGCTTCGAGACGCCAGCAGCAGACAGTAGCCAGCAGAAGTCAGCCAGCAGCTGTCAGCCTCAGCTGCACTCCACCCCAGCACCAAAATGAAGTCTCCCCCACATGCTTTTCTCTAACTCCCAGGAAGGGAAGAGTCTCTCTCCTTTTTCCCCAAGGCATCATGGGAGAAGTAGTCTCCCAGGATTTTCCAAACTGTAAAACTCCCAATTAAGGCCCAAAAACCCTGAAGACAGGGTGCCTACACCCAGGGTGTCAATATGCTTTGTTATCCTATAATACCATTAATTCTACTGTTGCGTATATTGGATAAGGTTGTATTTGTGTATGCATGCATCGTACCCAAGTTGCGATTAATGGAATTTATAAAAAAATATGTTAATCCTGCCCAAAACATATTGAAATTGTGTGATGTAGTTTATGAAGTATCAAAGAATATATCTCAGTTAGTAGTAGTATTTATTCCTGTTGTAGAATATGTTCAATCTGTGATATTGGGAGTCAATACTGGTTTGGTACAACACATTCAAATATGATAACCCTGCTTACACACATTCAGGAACAATTAAAGACCGTAAATTTGATAGTCAAACATGATGGGACAAAAGAAATCAAAGTCCTAGATGCTGCAGAGGCTGCCACAAAGCACAGTTGGTGGGAAACCCTACTGGGATGGTCTGTTGCTGGGATTTTAAATCTAGTATTTCATCCCATTGTGCTCATGTGTTTGTTGCAGATAGTTTCTATAACAGCTACAGTGGGACTCTTTTGGAGGACTAGAAGATCCCTAATGCAACTCAAGGGACTAAAAGACCCCCATATACGAGTAAGGCAGCACTCTGTGGTATACCCTGTCGACAAGAAGATGCTGATCGTTCAGACCCCAGCTGCGATGTCTTGAGCCATACTTGGAGGTGTGTATCAGGGAGTCATCGTGGTGGCCTATTAAGCTATGGTGGCCACCAAGAAGGATAAAAATTTGAATTGCTTGACCACTATCCTATAGGCCCACCATAGCTTCAATTGCTTGCTTGGCTATTCTGTCCCCTGTAGTATGACATCTTCCAATTGGCAGAGATGAATAGGATAACTGAATAACCTTGCAGATGTCTCGGTTTCTACATACCATGGCACATAACAAAACAAAATACACAACATGTATGCTTGCAGCTGCACATAGATAATGGTGATGGGAACAAGAAGTTATCCTTGAACAAACTTTTTCATTGCCCAGGGGCATATAGTTACACTGCCTCTCCTATCACCAGAAGTTGTTTTGACAACCCCAATCATCATGGTGAGAATAGAATGTAGTTAAGGGTGAAAAACCAATGTATGAAATTAGTATATATGATAATGAGTAGAGAGGTAATTAGGTGAAAGCTGTTTATGGAAGGGTGTAAGATGTCATTATTCAGACAAAGTGGCATGCTCCATCTGTGGGAGCTGCTGCCAGTCGGACCAGATACCACCGACTCCCTGGCAGGGCCCCCGAAAAAAGCCATTCCTGTATACAGACTTTTGCATAACTCCTTAGCTCTCCAGGTTTAGTGAGTATGATATATTGTATTTAATTTTAGGTTTCATATTCAACTAGTATATCTATAGAAAACCTTTCACATTAAACCTTATTGATCTGCAAATCGGGCATACCGTGTCTCACTTGTATCCACTCTGATCACTAAGTGTCCAGTATCAACAGTATTGAAACCCTAAGAAACAGAAACTGTAATCACTGATTGCAAGCAAGGAGATATAAATACACCCCACTTGTTTGTAAATTTTAATACCCTTTGCAATCAAATGGATGTAACAGTTAAGAGTCTTTGTAGCAAAACCGTTCACGTATATATGGAAACCAATACGATTTTGGGAGATGGTGGGTTTTAAGCTATTATGGGTTGAGAGCCAATCAAGAAGTGGTTGTGCTATCACCTCCCAAAATCAATTATATTGGTCCTGTAATTGTTAAGTGGGGTTCAAGGAAAAAGGAATTGATGGATCTTAAATCTGGCATGAGGAGGATAGAGTTATCCCTGCAGTTGGACTTATTGGATGTTTTCCTTGTTTGGTCTAAATAAGTTGAGGTTTTACAGCAGGGATGGGGAAATTGGAGAGAGGGAATCACTTTCTCTCAGTTATGAACTGAGAAAAATAAATGAAGCTCTCTTTCTAAGGTATTGGGTGGCTTAAATTCTGGTGTGAGTCAGATTAATGTGATTGACCAAGAAATGTTATGAAACAAATTCCAAAATCTGGAAAATGTATTACCATTGTAATACCATTTGATGCTGCCCTAAGAAGGTTATCCAAAAACCAATTCAATATAGCTGTTATTTTACCTGAAGCATGGAAAATGCAAGAAGCAGACAATGTTCTGCTTGCTAAGACTATAGTTGCTTTGCAAACTAATGTGTCTGTGGCTTTGTCTTGCATTCAGGCCCAAACCTGGGTTCTGACAGTTTTCAAAGACCTCTTTAGAGATGGATTGAGCGAGATCCTCCTTTTAGAGGTGAGAAGGTTAATTGAGAGGAATATGTTAACCACATTCAAGGTGCCCATAGGAATGGTGGAGGATAGTAAATTTTATTTTTGTAAGGACAAAGCAGGTTATAATACATGTCCTTATAGTTAAGGAAGCCTGTTTAGAATGGACCTAGGAATTAATGTTAATGAGTCAGTGATGTTACCTATGGGACTATCCAAATGGGTTCACAGGAATCAAAGGGACCCTACAAGTAGCAGCCTCATGCTGTAGCTTCAGGAAAGCTGCTAGCTTCCCTGGATTACTTTCCCATGCCCCTTGACTTAATGTCCACACCCTGCTCGGACAGGGGCCTTTCCTGATCTCCTTGCCAGGGAAGGTTCTTGACCCCTGACAGCCCCACCTGTATGGTAGTGCCCAGACTAAATGTTCAAATCAATCTTTCCCTTCTGGCAGGGTCTCTTCCCTTAGGTCTCCAGGCCTGGGAAAGGTCTTTTGCCCTCTTTCAGCAGGGTTTTCCCTTCCCCAGTCTTTGTACCAGCAGGCTTCTCTCCTGCCAGTGCTCTGCTCTTTCTCCTAAACCCTTCTGGCTCTTGACAGTGTCTTGCCTGCTCACACACTTTATTAGTTAATTTTATATATTTTGTCATTTGACTGTTCCTGACACATGTAAGTTTGAGTTGTGTTTTGTGCAAGGCCATTTTATTATTATTATTATTATTATTTTAAATTCAAATAACCTCAACTATTCTTTGTTTTCAAAGAACACCTCTCTTAAGTGACAATTGCTTTTGGTAATTGGGTCATCTCTATGTCTTAGCGTGGTGAAATCTTGAGGGTTAGATTAGATTGGAACCACATCACAAATAAATTGAACACACACACACACAAAGTGGTGCTATCTGTGGCAGTTAGCAAAGTGGCAGCTGGTGTAAATATTAAGATTGTGCCAAGATTTGTTCATGGCTTTTTTGATCCACTTCATGCTAACTGGAAATCCACAATGGTGACAAATTGCTTCTGAAACTTCCTCAGTGCAAACCTGTAGGGGTTGACTTGTGCCAGTAGCCCAAAGGCAGCTAATGACTGGGCTGGGCTTTTCAGTCTCTTGCTGTGGCTCCAACTTTGGAATGCAAACTTGCCTGAAGTTGCATGGTTTGTTTCCAGGGAGTGGCTTCAATGTGATTAAAAAAACAAAACCCAAAATGCACAACGTGTTGATCATGAACAATGTTGTTCGAGACCCTGCAGGTTCACTTCAAACAACAATCCGTCCCAGAACCTGCCTTTCATCGGCTCTGAACCTCAGGGGCTGCCAAATTCATCACTTTCTGGTAGCTTTCCTCACACCCACAACTCCAAACACACTCTTTCTCTGGAGGGGAGACTTTTAACAAGTCCTGGATGGGGCCTTGATTGGCTTCAGGTATGTTAATCAGCTGGGAGTAACCCCTCCTCAGCTACCAGGGAAAAGGGACTTGCTGTTCCTGGGGCTGATAATTGGCCTTTAAGCTAGCACTGTCTTGCAGGGGCCAGACCCGCTGCACATCTTGCTGCCACTGCCATTTGGGGGCTCTGCTGGCCTTCCTCCCTCCCTCCCTTCCTCTTTCCCTTCCTCATCATCACTGCTGCTGGGGGAGTGCTCAGGACTGCAGCAGGAATTGTGGAGGGGGCTTGTTCATCTCTGGATTGAGTGACTGTGCCATCTCTGCTCATGTGGTGGTGGGAAAAGGTACTGTTGCTTCTGTGGGGAGAGGGAAGAGCAGCATGGAGCCCTCCCCCTGATCCATCTGCTCCTCATTCCACCTCACCACCACCATCACCATTGCCCTCTCCACTTCTCCCAACCACCACTTGCTTCTCCTCGTCACCCTCAACTGAGTCACTCGTTCCCTGGACCAACTGGGACTGCTGCAGCAGCAGAGACTTGTTTTCCCCACCCAGGCACACCTGGGTGCACTTAATTCTCTCCCCCACCAGACCTTACCTCCCTTCCCCAGCCACATCTGGTTGGAGGGATTCCCCCAGCCTCTGCTTTGCCCTCTGGCTGTCCAGAAAGAGTTTACCCCCCTTTCCCTTCCCTTCACAGTCTGCTGTGCCCACCCCTTGTTGCCCATTTTTGTCCCCCCTTCTCCCTTGGATTCCCTTAGTTTTCCATCCCCACCCCCCGGACCCTGAGTGCACCACCCCTCCAGCCACCGCCTCATCATCCACTCCTGCTGCCTCCAAGATGTACAGTATGGTAATTTTCTTTCTTGCATCTGAGGCTGCTGCCCAGGAGACGGTAGAGAAGGGCCTGGTGGTGGGGTGCTTCAAAGTCCTCCTAAAGCCTCTGGAGACCTGGAGCGTACGGGTGGTATTCACCTCCATCCTATTTTTCCTCCCTAACACTGCCCTGTTCCCCTTCCTCTCCACGCTGGGGAAACCCATTTCCGACATCAGGCCTCTCCCACTCGGCTGCCGGGACCGCACACTCTATCATGTTTTGTCCTTCCACCGGTAGGTCCAGGTCCAGCTGCCGGTGGGGCAGGATGGGGATGCTCTTGAGGGGACCTTCCTGCTGCCCCATCAAGGTGCCCAGTACCAGATCCAATATTCCTCATGGGACTTGTCGCCTTGACCCCTACCCTTTGATTCCTGACACCATCGCCCTTGCCACCTGGATCTGACCCCATAGGCCTGCCATCTGTTACCATCTTAGAGGGCTGAGTGCTCGTTGGGGGGGAAGCACGCAAGCGGAAGAAGGCTCATAATCTCCCCACCCACTTGGACGAGGAAGAAGCCCCCTGAAGATTTTGAAGGGGGCTGCCATCACTGAGCCTTCTACTGCCCCCCTCCCCCCCAGTGAAGTCCAGCAGGTAGCACCGGTTGATCAGGAAGTGGCAGCAGTGAGGAGCGGCAGTGCAGCCCCCCTCTTGGAGGTCATATTAGATTCCCTCCCTGGGAGGCCTCGGAGGGAGCTGTCCCTGCCACCTTGTCATCTCTGCCCCTATAGACAACGAGGCAATTGCTGTCTTGACTTCAGGCAGGGTGGCATCCGTGGTGGCAGAGTGGGATTTTGGCTCCAATTTCGAGAAAATCGAGTCCCTGGGTCTGACCCTGGTTACTGAGAGGGAGAATGACCCTCTGCAAGTGGGCTTCGATCTGGGCTGTCTCGTGCCACCCCCTCACAGTCCTCTCTCTCCCCTTACCCATACTGATGTCCCCACCTTTGAACTGTCCCTGGAAACTTCCATCTCTTGGATCCAGATGACATCACACCTATTGGCCACCGACCCTCTTGAGGCAACAGCTGGTGCTGAGCAGCTGGGCCCAGGGGCATCTGCGGAGGGATAGTTGCCCCATACCCCATCCATGGGCCCTGACCTGAGCTGCTCCGTGCCAATTGCTGGGGCTGTGGTGCCGAGTCCACTGTGGTGCCTGGACCCAGCATGGGTGAGTGCTCCTGGTGTTGTATCATTCCACCTCACATCTGCTGACTCCTAGGATGTGGTATTTGAGTTCCCCCTCACACCTGGGCTGCTGTCTCCCTTTGCTGCCATCCCTTGTGCTGGGTGTCAAGACTGGCAGCACCATGCCCACGACATCGGTGCCATGTTTGGGCTCTGTCTCTCTGTCTGCCCATCTCTGTCAGCAACTGGGCCGCTGTGGGGTCCTGGCTGGAGGATAAACCGGGATCTTCTATCCCAGCCCCCAAGATGCTTCAGGGTGAGCTGTGTGCTTTCCTAGCTGACTGTCATAGCGTCAGGAAAAGGGTGCAGCTCACCATGCAGCGTAGGGGGAATTTCCACCTTGTCTTCCGGACCGTGAGGGCTACACTGAGGGAGGGCAAAGGGACCGGGAGGCAGAACGCTGCAGCCTACCAGTGGGCCCTCAGCTTTTGTGACCCCCTCCTGGCCTTCAGGGTCAGTCCTGGCTTGCTGCAGGGACTCACAGGGACCATTGGCATTTCTACCCTTAAGGATCTTCCCCAGTCTTCCCCATGGATCTGACCATCTTCGAACCTTGAATGCCAGGGGCTGTAGGGTGGCTCTCCGCAGGAGCCAGGTGCTCTCCTTCCTTTGGGATGTGGGGTACTCTGTGGTTTTCCTGCAGGAGACTCATATGGATCCAGCCGATGAGGCTAGTTGGTGGCTGGAGTGGGGGGACAGTGTGTTTTTTAGCCACCTCTCTGCCTGTGCATGTGTAGTGGCCACTCTCTTCTCCCCTGACCTACAGGCCGAGGTGCTGGGGGTTGCTGAGGTCATGCCAGGTGGCCTGCTGCACCTCCAGGTCCTCAAGAATCCATCCCTCTGCAGAGCGTGCTGGGAGAAGTAGGGGGAGCTCCAGTCCCTCGAAGACCTTCAGGCTTGGGGCACCTTCATTTGATCCCGCATCTGTCTCCTTTGGGAGATGGATCGCGGCTCCTGCTTCTTCTATGCCCTGGAGAAAAGGAGGGGGGCCTTCTGGCAGATGACAGCACCCCACTCACAGATCTGGTGAAGATTCATGGAAGGGTCAGGGCCTTCTAAGCTAGCCTCTTCTCCTTGGATCAAACCGAAGCTACCGCATTCAGGGTACTCTGGAATGAACTTCCCCCAGTCAGCATGGGTGACCGGGACTGGCTGGAGCTACCTCACACTCTGGCTGTATTCTCAGGAGCCCTACATCTCATTCCCACTGTAGAGTTTCCCCTGTAGTGGGCAGTGCCGATGGCTCTCCCTCATTGTCAATTTCTGAGTGAGGCCATGCCTCCCGGCACCTATGCCCTAGGGGAGCCCAAATTAAAGGGGCCATCTCTTGGCCTTAGTTGGGCAAGCCTTGGGTTCAGGCCGCTCCTTATGGGGAATAGTCTCTTACCCTCACAAGGTGGGCAAACAGCCTAAGGCCAAATCCTCCACCAGGGACGGGCCAGCAGCGGAAATCAGCCTTCAGCCCTCAGCAGGGCGAGATAATAGTCTTCAGGTTAGCCCTCTGGCAGGGCAGGCTGGCAATGGGGGAACACAATCTCGAGCCCTGGCTGAGTTAGTAAGCAGTCTATATCTCAAGAGGGTGAGGAAATGATCCAAGGCCCTGGCCCTTAGGCTGAGCAGGGCAGGGCAGCTATCTCTAGCCCTTGGCAGGGCAAATCACTAGTCCATTCCCCGGCTTTTTGGTGGGGCCGGCAGGCAGCAACCAACAGGCTTTGGCCCACACTGGGCGTTCACCCCTAGGTTGGCGTAGGAAGGGGCGAAGGGGAAACAGGCCCACCCATCTCAATTGTGTCCCAGCCCAGGGTCCTGTCAGTAATGGGGTGTCCTGTCATTGGGTGAACAAGCTCTGGCCAAAACACGCTACATGCTAACTCACAGTGAGTGTATGCTCAGCCGAACCGTACTTGGCTTCCCTGGGCTTCTACCTCCCATACTGTCCCTAGAATATCTGGTCTCCTCAGCCATACCCTGGTTGTCGCTTGACAGCAGGTCCAGGAACTGTTTGGGGTCCTCTGTGGAGGGCAGTTCCTCTAGGTCCCACCTCTGTGTGTCGCCTCTGGGTCACTGGGGGTTGATAGTTCAGGTAGCTCCTCCAGGTCCTCAGGGCCCCAGCAGGGGACAGCTCCAGTAGCCTCTCCTCCGGGTTGTAAGGTCTGCAGGTTTCCATCAGCTTGTCTAGTTCAGGTAGCTCCTCCAGGTCCTCAGGACCCCTCACTGTGGATAGCTCTGGCAGCCTCTTCCCCAGGTAGTGGCCAGGTGCAGCCGTAGGCTCATGCACTAAGGGACAGGTGTCCTTCTCCCTCAGCCGCTGGGTTCTGAATGGGCAGGCAGTTCTGGGTTTTATATGCCTAGTCCCACCTACCTGCTTCTGGTCAGGTGTTGTACTCCTGTGGAACCAAAGAATTAATCATAAAATTGATTAATAGAATGCCTGGTCTGAAACTGGTCATAGAAATCCTGGCCTGAAGTTGTAGCCTGAAACTGAAATAGAAGCCCCAGGCTAAACCATTAACAGAATTCCTCAACTGAAATTAGGATAAAGATGTTCAAATCACACAAGAGGTCTCTGAACCACACCCGAGAAGCAAGTTCTCTGTTATGAGCCTTAAGCCTTATTGAAGTCTGAACAGACTTCACCTGTTTTGATAAGTACCAGTACCTGCCCCTCTTTGTCTTACTGGCCCCATAGAAACTTACTCCATAGAAATTAGCATTTGAACAGGTTTTGTGTAACCACCCATCTTCGGGTGTTAGCCAGGATCCCTGAAAACCTGATTGTATAATCAAGTGACTCATTGAGCGTTCCTGTGAGGGCGTCTGGTGTGTCCCACTGTGCATTGTGATTGTCTTTCCTGTTAAGTATAAACTGTTAATCAAATTCCACTATACGATCAACATGTAAATGAACCTAAGCAACCCCTATATGTCTTTTGTATCTGGTAGCCAGGTGAAGTACATTTGCCCAGCATCCAGACATGCTGCTTGACTTCCCTATAGCCACCTGGGTTTTCCCTATGGCTATAGTATTGCCCATAGCTATGGCTATATGATTGTGTGTGTCACAATTAAAGCTGCACCCCATCGAACTTTAAAATGTAGCAGTGTGATTCTTTTCCATTACATTCCCAGGTTTGAATCCCCAGGAGAGGTGTGGCCTTCCCTTGGTTTCAATCTCCAAGGGAGGCCACACCTCCCAGCTACACCCACCAATAAATCTCTTGGCAAAGACTGGCTGACCATGGAGTTCTACCGCACATTCTGGGATGTCCTCAGCCCTGACTTCATCACCGTCTGGGCCGAGTCCAAGACCAGCAGAGAGCTTCCCCTCTTGTGCAGGTGAGCCATGCTCGCCCTGCTGCCCAAAAAGGGGGACCTCCGCTACTTCGGAATTGGCGTCCCATCTCGCTCCTCAGCAAGGACTACAAAATCATAGCCATGGCCATCTCGCTGAGGCTGGAGTCTGTGCTGCAGGACGTGGTCCATCCCGACCACATGTAGAGTGTCCCTTGCCATAACACCTTTGATAATCTCTACCTGGCCTGGGACATGTTGGAGCTCAGGTGTAGTGCTTGTTTGTCATTTGCCCTCCTGTTCTTGGACCAGGAGAAGGTGTTTGACAGGACCACAGTATCTCCTGGGAACCCTGCAGGTGTTTGGCTTCGGTTCCTGATTCATGGGCTTTCTCCAGGTGCTGTACGCCTCCGCAGAGTGCCTGGTCAAGCTCAACTGGATCCTGACAGAACTGGTCATCCTCAGGCGAGGAGTGCGCCAATGCTGTCTGCTGTCAGGTCAGCTGTACAATCTGGCCATCAAGCCCTTCTTCTGTCTCCTTCACCAGAGCCTGACAGAGTTGGTGCTCTGTGAGCCAGACCTGAAGACTGGTGCTGTCAGCGTATGCCGACGATGTACTCCTTGTGGGCCGGGACCCAGAGGACCAGGCACAGTTGAAGACCTGCCTGGCTGTCCACTGGGAGGCCTCCTCTGCCCAAGTCAACTGGGTCAAGAGCTCTGGCCTGATGGTAGGGGCCAGATGGTAGATGAGCTCCCTCACACCCGTGCTCTAAGCCATCCGGTGAAATGTAGGTCTACTGCTCTATCTAGGCGTTTACTTTTCCACCACCCATCCCTCCCTGGCAGATAACTGACACAATTTAGAGGGCAGGGTGTCTGAGCAGTTGCAGAGATGGACAGGACTACTCCAGTGCCTCTCCTTTCGGGGTGTGGAATGGTGCTCAATCAGCTAGTCCTGTTAATGCTCTGGCACCAGCTCAACACCCTGGTCCCACCCCTGAAGTTCCTGGCCGACCTAACTTCTGGAGTTCTTCAGGCCAGAACTGCATTGGGTCTCTGCAGGGATCCTGAATCTCCCCATAGAGACTCCACTAGGAAGTTAATATAATCTGTGGTATGACCAGGCAAAGAGAAAAGCATTCTGTGTATTTTGTCCTGTCTATTCAACATCTGTTCAGAGCCACACACTGTGGACATGCTACACACTGAGCACAAAAGTTTAGCCTGATGTTACTGTCGGTTTGCCCGTATGCTAGCACCCTGCACCTTCACTGCACCAGCACTGCAGTTAGGGCAAGGAAAGAGAGATTTGTGATGCAGACTGACAAGGCCAGACAAGGCTGCCTTTTAGCACAGCTCACCTGAGAGTCCTAGAGCCCCATTGCTTTCAGATCATACAGGTTTCGCTCTCTGCTGCTTCCTCCCACCTTTGCCTCTCCCTGCCCCACAAAAGGAGCAACTGGAACCTCTTCACAGACGGGCCTTCTGGCATCTCTGGCTAAAGTGAATGGGAACTGCAGATGCATGCACAGGGATCTCCCACTGGGTACCCTAGTGTAAGCAGGGGAATGGGCCCACTATTGTGGGGATCTTTCCTTGCTTGTACAATATCCCGGTAAAGTTGGTTAGCAAAAGGATCTAAGTCCCTGCTCCCACTCCCTTTACTCAGAGGCCCCACTTGACCTCGAGGGCTCCCCTCCCACTACCCTGTGTGGTGGGATGCCCGTAACCCCGACAAGGTTGGGCCCAGGATTTCTGGGGCTCGACCCCCAATCTTGCCATGGTCCCTTAGGGCAGGGGTTATGGTGTCCCCACTCCGGGGTACTAACTCTGCACTGGGCATTTCCCTGACCCACTGTTCATTGCATATAATACAAAGCAATACAATTTATTACACAAACAGCAATCAAATCAATTAAAAAAATAAGAAAAGAGTAAAAAGGTTAAAGGGAAACATCCTAAAACTGCCCCTGGCCCAGGGCACCAAAAACAGTGTCTCTGGGGTTCACAGTCTGTGTCACATGTTGCAGGCCCACTGTCCAGGCCCTGCCTATGCTGCAGGAATGCAGAATCAGCCCCCTGCTCTGCCAGTAGCCACACACTCCCAAAGTCCCTTTTGTTCTCCCCAGCGGCTCACCACACCCATCTCCAGAGGGCTCCTGCCCCAGCCTGCTCCGTGCAGCTGTGCTTTGCTTTCTGGGATGCCCTGTGCTCTGCTGCTGTGGCTTGGGTCAGCTTGGCTCCATTCAGTTTTCTGTGCTCCTCTTCCAGCCTTCCCCCTGCTGGCTGCTTTTTCCCTAGCTCAGATCAGTTCTGCCCCTGCACGCCCCAGCAGGCAGCTCCAGCTCAAACGGAGGGCTGGGCTCCCCCCACCCTCCTGGCTCTCTCATTAGCCTGCCCGCCCTGTCAATCAGGCTGACCTGAGTTGGCCTCTTTCCACTGGCCCTGGGGGCTGTCCCTTCCAGGGTCCTGCTTCCTCCAGAGATGGCCAATCAAAAAGACCCACTAAGTTTCAGTAAGAGGCTAATAGGCCCTTTACACTAGCGCTGAGGTGCATAAAAGCAGTTATTGCTTATGACAATGTGGCTGCAAATAGAAGAAACCGCTGTCCCTGCTCCTCTCACCATCCATGGCCATGCTTCTCATCCAGACGGGAAGGGTTATAGAAACACTCAGACCATTTCCCTTCCCCACTCAAATTGCGGCTGCCACAGGCCAGTCCGCAGGGGGCCTAGCCCAGCTTGTGTTTGTCAAGGTGACAAGCAGCAATACTCTGACGCAAAGCTTATGTTCTCCCATTCGATTCAATGGATGTGACTTCTATCCTCCTCTCCACTTGGTCATTATAAAACAAATGCACCCCTGGCTCCCCTGCTGGAATATCCTTGCCTCCCCGTCCCCTCACCTTGGGATGCCATTGGGTATGGCCCCTGTTGCATACTTGGGATGTGGATACTGTGGAACTGCTCTGAGACCACCAGAAGTAACGGCATTCAGTCAATAGATGCAAGCCGGGAACTAGAAGTGACATGCCCTATACACCATGCCCAGTCTCCTGAAACCATCCAATCATCCTTCCTAAACTCTTCTGTACTGGGGCCTTGATCCTTTGACATAAATGAGAGTTGGCAGAATGAGGAATAGGACCCAGGAGTTTTGACTCACAGTCCCCTGCTCTGTGACTAGACATGCTGCTTCCCTTATGATTAAATAATAAAATAAAGTTAGTGCCCCTTGATTCTGAACAAACTAATGTAACCAAAGCCAGATAATTAATGCAAGAGAGAGCATAAAACAAATCTGTTTGCCTTAAATACATCGTTCTAAGCCACATATTGCTTTCATTCCTCCCATACTTATCCCTGCCTCGCACATCTTGTTTCCAAGGTAAGCACTCGTTTCACCCCCACTTCCCATATTCCTCTAAAATCGACTGCCCCTCATTTTCATTGTCAAGAATGATTCACATCCGAAATGCAGAATCCGTGCATGGAGGTGTGAGAGTTATTTTTCCTGTAGAAAGGAATCTCATAGCACTGATAGTTTCTTGCATGATGCCCTTTGGGTTGGATTTTTGTCATACAGCACATTCCACTTTTGGGCCTTTATCTGCTGGAAGCAGGGTTACATCTATTACTGGCAAACCAGCCTGCTGCCTTAAACACCAAGGTTCTTTCTTTTTAATTGTCTTAAATGTGATGATGTCAATACTATGAAAAGAGGAAAAGCCTCATGTCTCCAATGAGGAAATCCATCATTTACACTCACTGTGAAGGAAATCTCCCGAGGAGAGGAGAACCCCTTTTATCTCAGCCCTTACTCTGAGGACTGCCACTGATCTTCCCCTTGCCAGTCACACAACCACCCTTTGCAGGCTTTGCACAGAAGAAAGACAGTCACTGACCTTTTCTAACTGTTCTTCTTTGAGATGTGTTGCTCTTGGCCATTCTATTCTAGGTGTGCTTGTGCCCATATGCACAACTACTGGAATTTTTTTCCCTTATCAGTACCCGTAAGGCCAGAACTGGTGTCCTCTGGTGTCCGGCGATCATGGTCCTGTATATGAGATGCCACTGGCCCTGAGCTCCCTCGGTTTCTTCTTGCCACCAACTCTGTTAGCAGGGATGGAGGGCAGGGAATGGAGTAATGGAGTACACATGAGCTACACATCTCGAAGAACAACAGTTATGGAACGTCTTTTCTTTTTCGAGTGTCTGCTCATATCGATTCCATTCTGGGTGACTCACAAGCAGTATCCCTATAGGTGGGCTTAGAGTTCATGGATGTGCCACTTGCAACACTGCTTTGCCACAGCTAGTGTTGTTCTGGACTTGTTGGATGATGGCGTAATGGGACGCGAAGGTATGGATTGAGGACCAGGTAGCAGTTTTACAGATATCTTGGATCAGTATTTGTGCCAGAAAGGCTGCTGAAAGGCCTACTCTGTGGAATGGGCTGTGATGATCTCCAGCGAAGGGGGTTATCCACGAGATCTTTTGAGAGGAAACCAATAGGCCTTTCATCCTTTCTATCACTGCAGCAAAAGGTTGTGTGGACTTGCATAAAGATTTGCTTAGGTGCAGGGGAATGTTCCTCTATATGTGCGCTGCTTCTCCAGCCACTTTTTTGGTGATGGAGAAGAGCAGTGTCGAGAGAAGCCAGATGCTTCTGCACCGACAGTGATGTGCTCAGCACCAAGTCAGAATGGGGAGGTTCCAAGGCTGATCTCAGTACCACTTCCATGAGCAGGGCTTTCAGACAGACATCTCTATCCTTTTTAGTTTTGGGCTGACGCCCTTGCAAATTCTATTCTTATCTTTCCTATGCATTTCCCCTGGGCACTTTTGTGGAAGAACCCAAACTCAGGGGTCCTTACTTACAAGTTCTCTTGCTCAGCAGATAGTCCTGAATTAGCCAAACAACGGATTTAGCAAAGTCAAAGTTTATTCTTTACATAAAGAAGGTGGTCCTCTCAAATGTAAGGAATGACCTTTGCTTGTAAAAACTAACCGTATTTATAGGGTGGTATAAACAAGTTTTTACACGTCACAGTTTCCATGGTCATACATACTAAAAAATATTATCTAGGAATTTTCTAACTGAATACTTGCAACTTTCCTTATCTAAGTTACAAGGTCTTTCTCTGCATTCCATCTCTACTAGCATCTAGACCTCTTAACTATTTCATTACTTCAAAACATTCTAAGATTAAATAACTACCAAAATAACATTTTCTATCTCAGGCTTTTGATAGCCATTTCTAAAATCAGTTCTCAGCAAAAACAGAGACCCTGTCTTGTTTTCCCTTCACACTTTAAACAGCTATCATGGGGGTCATTAAGCAGGAAGGATTTGTGGCTGGTAGAACAGGGTTTGAAGACCGGGAAACAGTGAAAGCCTGAGATGGAGATTGTTAGTAAAATTCTGTTTATTATGTATTGAAGTTTTGCTAAATGTAGTTATTTGTGAAATGTATTTTTCATGCTTTGCTGCTTGACATGAGCAGACTCCATTTTATGGTGAACTCCATTTTAGTGTTCTTTTGAACTCTTTTCAACTTTGCATTAATTAGCTTGTTCCTGAGGAGTGAATGAGTTATGTGTGATAAAGGAGGGAAGAGGCTTCATCCTGAAATCTCCATAGCAATAAAAAGGGAGTGAAGATATACCATCCTAACAACTTTAACAACCCTTCTGGTCAAAGAATGCAGACAGAGATAACCCCAAAGTACAAAAGGATCCACTCCAAGGACAGGAACAAGACGGATTGTGACAGATAATGGAAGGAGTCATGCTTGCAACGCAATGGGTGATTAACCGGGATGAGAAAGTGGCATGACCCAGCAAGACCATAAACTTATATAGGAAATGACCACTATAAAGATGGTGTGAAAAAATGAGGACTTTGGGTTCTTTCTGCAAACATCCAGGAGCATCAGTTCATGACTAACAGAGTCCCAACTCCCTCTCATGCTCAGTATACCTGGCCAGTAGGTTGTCACAAACCATGGATAGGCTGGTAATTATATCCTACCTGCAGAACTTTTCAGGTATGCGTGTGTGTGTTTGTCTGTGTGTGAGTGGAGCAGTTTTTTAAGTTTCTGTATTCACAGTAAACGCGGCATATTCCCTTATCCCTTGAATATGATCCTGCTAGTCTTTTCCTTTTGAAGTATAACAACAGGGCATACCCCATTCCCAGACAAACGTCCCAATAACCGTCACGGGTGTGAAGAAGGAACTGAGGGAGCACAAGGTTAGGGGCATCTCATATAAAGGGCATGAGTGCAGGGCTCCAAAGGGCAGCAGAGCTGGCTCTATAGATATTTCTAAGGGAAAAAATTTTAGTAGTCGTGGACATGGATGTGCACACACCAGGAATGGAATTGACAGGAACAAGCACTCGAAGGAGTTACAATTTCTGAGACCTGTTCAGCCGAATACCTAATTACAGTTCTCCAGAGCAATTGAATGCAGAGTAATTGATTGGTCCAGGCTTTTGTTCAGCATCTTTTGGGGATCCCTGGTGCCACTGCCATTGAAATCAATGGGAGAAAAACGCAGAGTGTCTCTCAGGATCAGAATCTTTAAGAGAAACTGTGAATTTCCCATGATATTACAATTAAGTGTCTTGTGGCCTAAATGGGTACATTGTGGCATATGCTCCTGAATATCACCCATTGGCACATCCTTCTCAGTAATCTTGTAATTTTACTGCCACAGGGTTATTCCAGGATCAACTACTTGTGTCAAACCTCCTTAGGCCTGAAGCTAAGGTGACCAGATAGGGACAGTCCTGATATTCTGAGCTTTTTCTTATAAAGGCACCTATTAAATTCCATCCCCATCCCGATTGTTCCCACTTACTATCTGGTCACTCTACTTGAGGCAGAGACAGAGACATGAGGTGTGGTGTCAGGTAGCTCTCTGGGGTGGGAAGAAAGGATAGTTACAGGGCAAACTGAAACTGACCCATATCAATGGAGGATCTGAAAAGACAATGAAAGCCCAAGCAACTGAAAAACTGACACTTATAAGCAGGCATCTCTGTAGGTGGAGCCTGTGAATGAATCTGGATCTGCAGGAGTTGGGCTATGGACTGAAAGGTGTCAGGTGGCTGGGATAACAGTTAGCTTATGAGAGAGACACAGAGCTCACACTTTGGACTGACAAAGGGTATGACAACACTGCACCCTTCTTTCAGCAGTGTGTGCTGTACATACACACACAGTCCCCTAGCATGTGTGTTAGCAAGTTCTGAGTGTCTGAGTGGCACTCTCCCTGCTTAGCAGCTGAAAGGGGAGCACGTTATTTGCATGGGCTTTGTATTCGCATGATTACAATTAAGTACTCAGCATATTGCATAAGCACACTAGGTGTTGAGCATGATGGGAAATGGTCAATATGTCTGGTATTGTGTTACAAATCACTTTTGTGTTAACTGCCGGGGTAACGAAAATGTTGTCCTTTGATTGTATGAACAAATAGCATCAGATCTGTGTTTAGCCTGTTCTGATAAAAAATTTAGTCTCACCCATACAGAGCCCAAAAAGGGTGGCAGACGGATGTTTCAACATTTCAAGGGGAGAGGAAGGGGTGAGCAGTCTCCTGTGGTGATTCACTAGCCCTGGCAAAGGGCTATCCTCAGGCATGTGTCAGTGTCTCCTCCCACTGTTAAATGGTAGCATTAGTGATTCTTCTACTAGTCTTTTGTTTGTTAAAAGCAGGGACGTTGCTTCTGTGTCAGCAGAAGGTTTTCCCATGAGCTGAAATTTGCTAAGAGTTGAATCATTAGAGAGACTGGGAAACCTTGACTGACAACCACCAGAGAGGTGCCAGCAGTGGGCAGCACCTGAAACAGCGGGAGCAGATGGCACCAGTAGATGGCAGGAGCAACACTGATCAGTGCCAGTGGATGGTGGGATCGATCAGCACCAGCAGACAGCGGGAGCCAGGAGCAGTCAGCTCCTGCAAATGCCAGGATTGATTACCATTTGCAGACAGAGGAGGCCAGCAGACAGTGGGAGCCTGGAGCGCTTGGCGCTGGCAGACAGTGAGTGGTGGCAGTGGGGACTTGGTGAGGCCCAGAGGTAGCAGGAGGCAGCAGGCAAGGAGGCCTGGTCAAGCCTGTGTCCGGCAGGAGCTTGCAGAGGGGGACTGGCTGAGACCCAACTGAGAGATGGACATTGCAACTACGATGGTCAGTACAATGCAAAAAAGAAAGGGAGAGATGAAGGACATGCCCCATACTCTGGGATGGGTTTGGATCATTAAGTTCATGAACTCTGTTTGCACTGGTTCCCAAACCAGTGCTGTGTTACTTCTCTTCTGCTATTAAAAGGTTTCTTTCTACACTCAGACTCTGTGCTGGCGAGAGGGGAAGTATTGCCCTTTGGGGCATCCAGAGGATAGTGTGTGATTTCCCAGGTGACTGGTGGGGGCTCGAGTGAGTTTGGTGTTGTATCATTGACAGGGACCCCTAGACATAGAACATGGCCCTTGCTGCCGACTCGGTCTGGCAGAAGGATTACATGTGTAACCTCCGCCTGCTCAGAGGGATACTCTCTCAGCTCTAAGGAGGTTAGGCCAGCTAGTGATTGTTGAGCCTGCTACAGCCTTGGTTGAGAGAAGTGTGTCTTTCAGTTCAGGCAGTAAAGACTCATGCATTTAGCTCCAGAGGTCCAGTTTGATCCCTGCCAACAAAAACTGGGGTGGTCAATATTACAAGTAGTGGCCTGTATGAGGAATTTAACTGGGAGATCTCTGATCTCTTGGGAGGAGCTTCCCCACATAAGGAGAGTATAAAGATCATACCTTCTAAGTGTGGCACTTCGTCCCCCTCTAGTGGTGACTAAGCCAGCTAGAGATTGATGAGGTCCATGCATTAAGCTCCAGAAGTCCCAGGTTTGACCTTCACTGCCAACAACTGGTGAGGCTGGCATTACACATGGGCTAAATTAGCAGTGAGCTGCTGCGGCCTGGCTTAGGGAGTAGGGTAAAGGCACACCTGCCAGGTGTGGATTTGTATGTGGGTACATACCCTACACAGTTCTAAACTCACCCAGTATGTGCCTCCCTGCCTACACTGCCATTTTTAGCAATGTAAGGCCCCGCATCAGAGCCTTTTACTGATACATGCAGCTACCATATACAGCCTGGATGGGGTGTACTCTTCACTGCAATGTGCAGCTATACATACACTACACACTTCCACCAGTGGTTTCTTGTGTAGACGTAGCCAGAGAGAAAAAGGGAGAAGGCCAAACTTGAATTCCATACCAGCTTGGCTGGGGCAGCACTGGCTCAAGTTTTCCTTCCCTTGGCTAACCTCAGGACTTCCCCCATGCCATGGTCTAGCTAATTGATAAACCCTGCTCAGTTCTGAAATGATTGGCTGGTGTCATTGCAAACACTTGCTGAGGTTCAATGGTCCCTGAGGAGTGGAAAAATCTCTGACCAGATGTCTCTCTCTGTTGGACTTGCTGGGCAGAGCTCACAAGGTGAAGTAGGAGTGCTGGAGCCCAGATAATCAGTCTGGGGACCCATTGTTTATTCAGCTCCTCAGGGTGAGGAACCCCTCTCACTATCTACAGGGTCATTTCCGTTTGCTCCAGTTTGATGTTCTGCTTCCCTGAACACTAAGGACCTATAGCAGTGGTTCTTAAACAGATGTATGCATACCCCTGGAGGTATGCAGAGGTCTTCCAGCAACTCATTTAGATATTTGTCTAGTTTTACAGCAGGCTACATAAAAAACACTAGAAAAGTCAGTACAAACTAAAATTTCATATAGACAATGATTTGTTTATACTACTCCTTATATTATACACTGAAATATAAGTAAAATATTTATAAAAATGAGAAAGTCAGCAATTTTTCAGTAGTAATGTGCTATGACTTTTGTATTTTTTGTCTGATTTTGTAATCAAATAGTTTTTAAGTGAGGTGAAACTTGGGGTATACAAGACAAATCAGACTCTTGAAAGGATTACAGTAGTCTGGAAAAGTTGAGAAGCACTGATCTATAGAACAACAATTATGTCAACTCTGATGTACTAAAGTGAGATATGGACTCTGAGGAAGGCTGAAGAACACCAGACAGGTATTTTCTTGAAAAGAAAAGAAAATACTATTCTTGTCATCTCTGTCAGCTGTTCTCTATCAAGTGGCACAACAAGATCAGAAAGGAGGATATTCAAAGACAACCCTAGAAATCACCAACCATGGAATAGCCATATTGTTAGAATAGAAAAGCAATAAATTCTGAAATATGTGTCCCAAAGAACGCTGCTACTCGTCTGGTGCTCACATTGGCATAAAAAGCTTTGGTGATGCAACAAGATTGCAAGTGATGGACATAAACTGAAGGTACAATCAGGCCACCTTAAGCACCTTGCCAGAGATCAGTCTTGGTGGTGCTCAACTTGTAAAGAGTCCAAGTCCCTTTTTGGTTTGCCAAGATGATGACAAATCTACCTTGGTGGGGGCAAGGTGAGGAGAAGGGAGGTGTCTCTTTTGCTGGGGAATTAATCTTGTATTGTAACAGTATTGTAACTCCTCTAGCTCTAGAATGACAGGGACTAGAAATAGCAGCTCTCACCTTGGCCCACTCCAGTTTTTGTGTTTCTGGTTCAGTTAGATATGTCTAAATATTATATACACCCAGGCTAAATATATATTCCCTTTAACAGAGTTATTTAGCTACTTAATGTTCCAGGAGATACAATATTATTCAATATTTTGATTAATTGAAAAATGCTATTCTGTGTCCTAACGTGTGCAGTTGGTGTGGAAGGGCTGTGCTTTGTATGAGTGCTATATGACCTGGAAACTTACCAACTGATTCTTCTGAAGCTTTGACCTGAAGGTTCCTGGTTTGGCCCATGCAAAATGTGGCAGCTGACAGCTGTTCAGCTGATTTCTGCAACTTGGCACCAATTTCCTTTTTATTTCAAGGTGCACAGGCATTGCATTCCTGGTGTGGCTGCTCTTTGACGTCAGCAGCACAAGCTCCACACAACTCTGGGGTATCTACAGAGCAGCAAGGAGGGGAAAGAGCACTAAGAAATGGAGGAGGGTTTGGAAATAAAGATTAAAGGTACAAACAAATTAAATAAGAAAGAGTCGTGCTTGACACGGATGCCTCCAGAAGGGTTGGATGAATGGCTTCAAGTACAGCATGCTATTGTATATTAGCAGCCTTGTTAAAATATTAAATCATTTGTCCCATTTAGTCCCAAAAGAATCCCAGTACCTATAGGCACTTGAAAGACCCAGAACGGAAACTAGGAGAACTAAATATCTTTGAAGTTTTGGGCTTTAAACCATAAGCTGTTTTACCTCCTACTATTTATACATCAGATATTTTACTTCCATTGGTTTATAGGAGGGAAGACAAAGGAACAAGGGAACTGAGCCACTTCTCTAAACCAATCAATTAATAACTTATCATCTTCCAAATAAACGGCCCATGACCCTAGCCCCCCACCTCTTCGTATTCATACCCTATACCCCACTGCAATGTTTGTACAAAATACAGCTTGTGAGGTATCATATGACAGCTAATAACATGCTAGTTATAAATGCCATTGTAAAATGCATGTGTCAATGTTATATGTGAAGGTATAAATTCTCTCTGTATGATGTTTCTAAAATGTTTGTGAACCAGTCAAGTCTGGAGAATGGGTAAAGAGTGCTTTTTCCATCCAAGTGCAATCAGTGAAGTGGCCTTTCAATGACATATTGGAAGCTATAGCGACAGATCCATTTTCCTTGTAGAAATCAACAGCCGAGAAGAAACCAGGATGGAACCTGTTAGAAATAATCAAACAGGTTGTCCCTGGGGCAGATTGGGAAGACGGACCTTTATTGCCTGCTCATTCCACCTCGATGCCATGAGTGAGCAACAAGGGGGTTACTTTTCAATCCTTTTATTCATAACAGTATGTCACTGTATACATTTTCAGCAACTCCCGATAGATCCTTATTTGGTTACATTGACACCTATAAAATGAATATTAAGAACTACATAATGAACACAATTATATCTGCCCCTATTTGTTGTTTACAGGAGTATTGCACAGAGCGCAGGCATTTTACCTTGAAACTTACTAATGTTCTTTAAAATATACTATATGCAAGGAAAGTAAAGAAGACAATGCTCTGTTCTCACTGAAGACCTTGAGGGAGAATAGTTATTTGTTAACCTCATTCCTTCTGCAAATGTCTAGGAAGGAAGGAAAAGAAGAGAGATAACAGAGTCTAGCTAGAATCACACCAAGTAACAGAAACAAGGTTTGCCTGTGCCATGACCCTATTCCCTGTAGCTTAGGCCTGACCACTTGTCCAGCTTTTAACCCTTTACTCTCCTACACTTCCCCACTCTCTTTCAAATAAAGGCGCAGGCACCCATCCTTCCCACACACTGGCTGGTGGGGCACTGGTCCAGGAGGCACTGGCTCCAGGCGGCCCAATGCCTTGATGCACTGGTCAAGCAATGGGGAGACAAGGGAGGAGGGTTACTGACTGAACAATTATGCCTTAAATTACAGGTATGGCTTTTGAGGAGAGGCTAGGATGGTGCAAAATTTTAAACATCCCATAAACATAATTAAAAAAACAACTGATATGATTAATATTCCTACAGCATAAGTAATACGAGTGTCTGTTAAGCCTGCTCAAAGTTCACAGGCTACATCAGTCCAAGCACAGTCAGCAGGCAGTTCAGCAGCATTGGTTCCTCGGAGAGCCTGGGCTTCCAAATCCTGCGTTCTGCATTGCTCATTCTGGAGTTGTTTTAACAGCAGTGTTAGGTGGTCCCAATTGATCCAGGAGGGTTCAGGTACAGCCTTAGTCCAGTTCATTGGAATTGTTGAGCATTCTGTTATATTAAGCTGTTCTATAGCCAGTATGCAGATGTGATAGGTAGAGTTTTCTAGTTGCAAGGAAAAGGTTTCTGGTCCAAACCCCACCCATTCCACACATCTTCCATCCTTTAGGCCCTGATCATTGAGCATGTCTGATTCCTCCCAGCAGATTTTATTTCCCTGTTTTATCCAGTGCTGAGGGGATACCGGTTCTATACCTTGTAATGGTGGTGATTCTTGTGACCAACCCTCCCATGTGTTACCTTCTCCTGCCCAAATTAGTCCCATACGCTGATAGTATTCCTCTGGCCCAGTCAAAAACTGTGCATTGTTTGTTCCAATCTGCACCTGCCACACCGGCTCTTGGGACCATCCCCATTTGCACCCACCTCCAAAACCTGCCTGCAACAAGGTGGCAGAGGTCCAACTCCCTCTAGCTACTCCTTTGATATTGAGAGTGCACTGCGATAGAGTACAGTCCCCAAAGGTTGTTCACCAAGTGGCTCTTTTAATAGCTTTTTAATTGCTTTCTACGTTGTTACCCTCTAGTCCAGAAAGCCATACCCCTAAATGGACATCCCCTTAGAGGTTTACAAAATGATCCATTAGAGTTTGCTGGACCTGGTTACAAGCCTCTTCCCATAAAATAGTTTTGACACTTTTCACCAAATTTGTCATAAGGTCTTTGGTGAGATTTCCAAGGGTTAAAATAACCGTTCCTAGCAGGTAGTCAATGGCGCTCAGTGCAGATCCCTGCAATAGCCCCCCTCTGTCTAGCAGCCCCAGGGCATGTGCCAGGCATTGGACTCAAGCTGCTGAGTCAGATTCCTGTAAAGAGTACCACCCTTCCCACAAATAGTTAACAACATCCCATTGTTTTTGGAGATTAACCCCTGCTGAATCTTTAACTGCCCACAGCAGCATTTTTTCTCCTACCTGGTAAACTGCATTAAGGACTATAGGTTTTTGTAGTGGGCTAGGCCACCAGGGAGATGGTTTGTTAACTGATACTTTGGAAAGAGGGAGAGAAGTGGGGGAGGGAGAGGGCTAATCATGGTGCATTTCTTTTCAGTCAGGGAGTGGGTAGTATGACAGATCCAATTAAAGGATGGTATCTTGTCTGAACAGTTTAATGGAATCCAAAGGAGGGTGACACTCCTATCAGACACCGAAGCAAGCCAGACCATTGAATCATTTGTTTGTTTTGTTAAAGCAGAGGGAAAAGTACATTCTCCAGCATAAATGAGGGCTTGGACTGTGAGTGCATATTTGGCTCCTCCACTCAAACTGCCCATATTGTTCCTTTGCTTGCTAAAGTATAATGAGTAACGTTATGTATTTGTAAAAAGCCATTATTAAACCATCTAACTATTTGATTAGATATACTACATCCGCTGTACAGATATGTTTTGCACCATTTTTTGAGGATCTTTGGGTCTGGAATGGTGTGTTGCAGGGGAAATAGGGGAATGCAGCTTGGCAGGAGACTTTAGTGGTTAACCCTGAGGCTGGAGAGCTTCACTGCTCTGGGAACTTGGATCAGGATTGGGCCGTTCAGGTAAGGGAGAACATCCCCTGCCTCTCCAAATTTACAGTTTCACATGTAGGGAATAAATCCCAGATAAAATGCCACCCAACATCCATCACAGGTTCTGCCCTGCCACCAGGGAATGGATTGCCTCCGGTACCAAGGCCACTGGCGGACTTCCTGTGGGGTATAGTATAAGAGTGTAGGATTGATTGAGTATAGGAGAATAGGAGTTAAAGAGTTAAAAGCTGGACAAGTGGTCAGGCCTAAGCTACAGGGAATGGAGTCATGGCACAGGCAAATTTTGTTTCTGTTACGTGGTGTGAATTTTAGCTAGAGTCTGTTATCTCTCTTCTTTTCCTCCCTTTCTAGCCATTTACACAAGGAATGAGATTAACAAAAAACTATTCTCCCTCCTGCGCAAGGCCTTCGGTGGGAACAGAGCATTATCTTCTTTCCCTCCATTGCATATTGTATATTTTAAAGAATGTTACTAAATTTCAAGGTAATGTGCTTGCGCTCTGTGCAATAATCCTGTAAACAACAGACGGGTGGATATAATTGTATTCATTATATAGTTATTAATATTCTTTTTTTAGGTGTCAGTGTAACCAAATACTGGTCTATGGTGACTTGGTGGAAATATATACAGTTACATATTCTTATGCATGAAAGAATTGTAAAGTAACCCCTTCGTTGCTCACTCACGGAGTCGAGGTGGAATGAGCAGACAATAAAGGTTTCTGTCTCCCCATCCCGCCCCCGGGACAACCTGTTTGGTTATTTCTAACATCTGGCATCACAAACAGGATCCCAGGGTAGAGAAGTGCCTGATCACCACTCCTCGCCATGGATATGGGTATGTTAGATGGGCCCTTTATGGTTAGGGAATATGTCAAATTGGTAGGGAAGTTTGGGGGGCCAGATAGGGTGCCTCCCAGGGTACATCTGGACTAGCCATCCATCCAGGAATGGGTGGAAGCCTTCCTCGTGTCCAGGTTTTCCCAGGATAAGGAAAAAGTTATTTTGGTACACGCACTCTGGGAAAGCTTGTCTGGGTTATGGGATGAAGTTACAAGTCTTAGAAGCCTGGTTAAAATCTTGCAACAAAACATGGAGGAACAGTGCACAATTAATCATCACAGTGTGCTTACGTTTACAATGGCTGAGAGCCATATGAAAGATTTTAACTGTGTTAAGTCAGAGAACCTGGCTCTAAAGGGTCAAGTAGATGCCTTAAAGCAAATTTCTGTTACCCTGTCCCCTCTTTATCTTCCCCTTCCATCTTCCCCATCCCCTTCCATTGCCCTCCCAAGCCGATGAGGATAAACACAGTCACAATAACCCTGTTTGTCCAATCTTTACTGTTCCCAATGCTCCCACAATACAGACCTTCTCTGCTGCTCTGGTATCCAAATTCCCGCTGGTCCCCAATCGAATGGAGAAGAGGGCCCCACCATCTGTCAAAACGTGGACAGCTATTCTCATCTGGAGCAGCTAGTAAATCAGCAAAAAATGTTATCAGAAAAAAAATGGAGCACAGCCTTGGGATGGCTGGCAAGGATTGCTAACACCCCTAGTTTCACTCCAGTGGCTGTGGCAGCAACTCCCACTCTTCTTTCAGAGACAGGATAAAGGCTTAGGAGTGCGAGTTTCCAAGGAGGGTTAGGGATGCAAGTTTCCAAGCAGCCCCATTTCCAAGGACCCCCACTGATTTCTGTTGCTTTCTGTACTTTTTTTTGGCTTAGGTTTTTCTTCTTCCTAAGTCTTTCTCTGAATTTTCTTTCTCCCATCCTCTTTTCCCTGCTTATTCTCCCCCTCCACCTACTGTCACTCTTTCTTCATTTTTGAGAGCTAAGGGTTAAAGCTGCAGTTGGAATGTTAAGGAATGTTGCTGCTGTTAGCCTGTACTTTAAAACAATTTAACAGAATTAATTAGTTGCTTTTCACCCCCTCCCGCTTTGCACTTTTGTTTTTCTGAAATTTTAATGAAGGGAATTTTGAATACAGTTTAGAAGTAAAACGTTTTTAACAAAGCAGAGACCAAGGTAGCTGTGTTGCAAAGATTGTACTTGGTGGCTCAGGTTTTACAAGCACAATACACCACCTTAAAAATGCAGCTCAGTAAAAACAGTTGCTACTAAAGACAGTGAAAGAATGAAAGATTTTAAATCACAGAACCATGTTGCTGGTAAAGAATTAAAGCTATGGCAGAAAAAAATAATAAATGGAAGCTAAAATATGGTTAATTGAATGCAGGGGTAGGTGATTTAGGGAAAGGAGAGGGGTTAAATGTAACTTTGATAAGAATTAATGTTACAAGGGTTGAGGACAATTGAACAGTTGGAAGTTGCTCACTCGCGGTGTTGAGATGGAACGAGCAGGCAATAAAGGGTTCCCTCTCCCCAATCCACCCCCGGGACAACCTGTTTAATTATTTCCAACAGAACCTTCTACTTCAGACTCCATGGCATCTTTCCTCACAGAAGGGGCACTGGACATTGAAAAGATACATATCAGAAGTTCAGTGGAATATTCAAGAAAGGGACAAAGAACCCCACTGATCTTTCACTTGAGATGACAAAGGAATAGAGCACTTCGTATTTTATGGGAGGTCCTGACCAAGAAGGTGTTCAGCTATCTTAGTATCACAGAATCATAGAAGATGAGGGTTGGAAGGGACCTCAAGAGGTATCTAATCCAACCCCCTGCTCAAAACAGGGCCAACCCCAACTAAACCATTGCACCCAAGGC
The DNA here is from genome assembly GCA_007922225.1 of Emydura subglobosa. Lineage (NCBI taxonomy): Eukaryota > Metazoa > Chordata > Testudines > Chelidae > Emydura > Emydura subglobosa. The sequence continues at coordinate 547,811 of ML681564.1, forward strand.
TTTGTCAAGCCACAATTTAAAAACCTCTAAGGATGGAGATTCCACCACCTCCCTACATAACCCTTTCCCGTGCTTTACCGATCTCTTAGTGAAAAAGGTTTTTCTCCTATCCAACCTAGACCTCCCCCACTGCCACTTGAGACTGTTGCTTCTTGTTCTGTCATCTGCCTAGCTCCATCCTCCTTGGAACCCCCTTTCAGGTAGTTAAAGGCTACTATCAAATCCCCTCTCATTTTTCTCTTCTGCAGACTAAACAAGCCTAGTTCCCTCAGCCTTTCCTCATAAGTCATGTGGTCCAGTCCCCTAATAATTTTCATTGCTCTCTGCTGGACTCTCTTCAATTGGTTCACATCCTTTCTGCAGTGGAAGGCCCAAAACAGAACAGAGTACTCTAAATGAAGCCTCAGCAGTGCCCAGTAATCACTTCCCTCAATCTGCTGCCAATGCTTCTAGTAATGCAGCCCAGTATGCCATTAGCCTTCTTGGCAACAGGACACACTGTTGACTCATATCCAGCTTCTTATCCACTGTAATCCCCCACATCCTTTTATTCTAAACTGCTTTCTAGCCATCAGTCCCTAGTCTGTAGCTGTTCATGAGATTCTTCTGTCCTAAGTGGAGGACTCTGCACTTGTCCTTGTTGAACCTCATCAAATTTATTTTGGCCAAATCTTCGAATTTGTGTAGAGTCACTCCGTATCCAATCCCTGCCCTCCAAGGTATTTACTACTTCCCCCAGCTTAGTGTCAATTGCAAACTTGCTGAGAGTCCAATCCACTCCATCCTCCAAATCATTAATGAAGATCTTGAACAAAAACCTGAGAACTGACCCCTGGGGCATTCCTCTTGTTACCGGCTGCCAACTCGACATTGAGTTGTTGATTACTACCTGCTGATCTGGATGATCTAGCCAGCTTTCTATCCATCTTGTAGTCCATTCATTCAACCCATAATTCTTTAACTTGCTGATAATATGGTGGGAGACCTTATCAAAAGTTTTACTAAAGTCAAGGTATATCATGTCCACTGCTTTCCCCATATCCATAGACCCAGTCATATCATCATATCACCAAAGAAGGCAATCATAGAAGGCAATCAGGTTGGTCTATCTTGCTGGAAAGAAGGTGTGGTAAGAATCTTGTCTTGAAGGAAAACCCTAGTTTTTTTAGGCGTTTTTTGCATTTCTTTGCTTGTAACCATTTAAAACTTTATCCCTAAGATTTATATGCTCCTGGATTCTGCAGTCTGGGTCAAATAGCACTTTCATACTGCCAGCCTTATATGCCACATGTTCAGCAAGTTCCTACCCTCACTTTCACATTACAATTATTCTGATAATAACCCTCTGGATGAGCAAACCCTACCAGATTGTTGGGCACTCCATGTATCTTTAGCTTAGGAGTGTTGCTGCAAAGCAAAACAAGGAAAAGTACATGAAGTTTGGAGAGAGTCTGGCAATCAGCTTAAATATAAAAGTTATTTTATTGCCAGATATATAAAACTTACAATTCCAAAGTAATAGCCATATAAGGAGAAAAAAACAACCAAACAGTTATAACATTACACAATATCAGTTGGGGCATTGGGGAAACCTAGACCAAGTTTGATGACAAAAGTCAGGTTTAAAAAATTATACCTGGAGTAAGAGAGAGAGAAAGAAAGAGAGAGATCAAATTAGGTCTGAGGGGGAAAAAGTGGGCTTAACCAGACAATAGAGAAACAGAGAGTTGCGGTCTCAGCACTCAGTGGAGCTTGAACTGATCAAAGACTTCCTGGAGATAGGGACTGTCATGCGGGCTGGCTTGAGTGGGGGGGCATTTGGTATATTGGTGACATCAGTATGGCAGAATCATAATAATCCATTTGGGATATGCCATGTCAGGTACTGTTAGGAAGGTTATAATGTGCTAAGTAAGATAATAATACTTATGTTCATGTGTAATATTTGAAATGGAAGTTATAGATGTATTTGAGATATCTGTGTTTCAAATTGTGCTGCCTGGGCAACACCCCAGATAGGAAGGCTGCAGAACAATGGCCTGCATAATGGCCCATTAAGGCATTCCCAGGTGCAAGGGGCCCTGAGGGAGAAGCCAGCATCACCACTGAGTCACCAGAACCTTGACTCTTGACTCCATTGCAGGCAGCCTACCTGATGAAGCATCAGGACTGTCCCATGTGACTATGGACCCCAGGCACACCGGAGGAATCACCAGGATTGGCCCATGTGACTTTGGTCTTTGTTCCTGTCCAGCCGCAGACATACACCTATCTCTGGACCAATTCATCTTGCAACTGAACCGAAGAACCTAGACCCATCCAGATACTGGATGTGAACCAGAGAGAACTACATGAGCCTGCAAATCCACATTTCTTCCAGAAACCTGAAGTATATGGACTTTTAATCATTTGTATATCTGTGATTCACTTTAACCCTTTAACATTTCTCTCATGGTTTATTTCTTTCTTATTACAATAAACCTTTAGTTTAGATACTAAAGGATTGGCTGCCAGTGTGGTATTTTAGGTAAGATCCAAACTTATATTGCTCTGGTGCTGTGGCTGACCCCTTGGGGTCAGAGAGAAACTTTTGAGCAAAGAGCAGAGAGTTCTAGTAACTGGCCTCTTTGCTGGACCTGGTGCTGGTTTGGGAGCCTAGAGCTGAAATGCAGTGAAGGGGGCTGTGGGCATTTGTGGACTGGCTTCTTGATACCCAGTGAGGGGTAATCAGAAGCAGTTCGTGGCTGGTTGGGAAGCCGGGCTTCAGTGTCACCCACCAGTGTGAGGAGAATCCGCTCTCCTTTTGCAGCCTGCCCTGATCGTGGCATTGTCAGTTGGCTACCCTGGGCACGGGTCGTATCACAGGAACTTTAAGTTAGTGTCTGGAATGTTTAAGACAGGCAGAGCCCCCAACATGATCAGTCAGGAAAAGGTGAGGTCCCAGTGGAATTGATGGAGCTTTTGGAATCAGGCATCAGAACAGACTTTTGATCTGGTGTAGGAGTCTTTGTAGGGAAACTACAATGATTCCTGAGAGAACACTGGGTTTGTTTATGGGTAAATAATGACACAAGGACATATACCAGAGTCATTTTGTTAAGGCTGGATAATAAGAACTGATCATTCCAGACTATGGGCAATGTTACTTCAAGGGAGCTCACAAAGCAATCAGGCAGATTCAGTATTGTGGATATCGATAAAGGATCTATGACGAGCATTGGTCTGATAACTGCTGAGATGGGTGTATGCAGAAATGTGTTTATTAACATCAGGAGAAGAGATCCCCCATCATACAGTGCTTCTCTGCTTCTCTGGTCCCAGAGTTCAGTGCGGTCCATGCCTTTGAATCTCTGTTCTTCATTCTGTATGCTAATGCTCTATGTCACATCTTTGATGCAAATGAGGCTAGAGAAGTTACCTTAATCCTGTCACCCTTGTGCAGGATAAGTTTAGGTGTGTTTCGCACTGCGTTTTCATTGCTTTTTGTAAGCCTTTCTTCTGATCAGTTCTGATTCAAGCAGAGGCTGGGGGTGGGGTCCTTTGTGAGTCAGACAGGCTGGGTACTGTGCCCTGGTTTCCCAAGAACATAGAGCTGACAGGTAACAGTGGTCACTTAGGGCAGAGGCTAGGGTATTCCCACTCCAGGATACCTTCTCTGCACTGGACACTCCCTGACCCACTGAGTGATGCATATGGTTCAAAGTAATACCATTTATTAATTGGTAAATAATAAAAAATAAGGAAAAAACCACAAAGGCTAAAGGAGCACAGGAGCCCCATACACAGCATCTCTGGGGTGTGAGTAGTTCACAGTCTGTTTTTCACACATCACAGGCCTCCTGCTCAGGCCCTGGCTGTGCTGCAGAAATACCATGGATCAGACACTTTCTCTGGCAGTGGCTACATGCCCCTAGGAGCTAAGTGGCAGGGCCCTTCTTCCCAGCATCAGCCCCCGCCCCCGTTGGGGTCATGGTCCTCCTCCAAATCTGGCTTGCACAGCCTCTTGGCTGGTGGCATCTCCATTCCTGGGTCCTGCCCAGGGTACCCCTCACTCTCCCCAGCTGCTCATCTCACCCAGCTCCAGATGGCTCCAGCCCCTGCTCCAGCCCTAACTCCCGCCCCAGCTCCACTCTGCCTCAGTGTGACTGCTGCTCTCTGCTCCCAGCACAGCTCTGCTTTCTAGGCAGCTTCTCTGTTGCTGCCTGGCTGCTTCTCTCGATGTTGCTCTGCTCAGCTCAGCTCCCTGGCCTGGGTTTCTCCTTTGGCTGCCCAGTTGCTGACTGCTTTATCCTTAGCTCAGCCCCACTTTCTGGCCAGGCAGCTCCAGCTCACATGGAGGATGGAACCTCCCCACTCTCTCCTGGCTCACTCATTGGTCTGTCTATCCTGTCAATCAGGCTGTCCTGGAGCATTGGCCTCTCCCCACTGGCACTGGGGTCTGTTTCAGGGTCCTATTTCCTCATCGACCCTTCCCCATTGGTGCTGAGAGATGCCAACCAAAAAGTCCCACTAAGTTTCAGTAAGGAACTAATAGTCCCCTTACACTAGGAAGCCTAGTGTAATCACACTGCAGCAGTCACATTGCCTGCTTGTGCTGACATAGTAACGAGTGACACTGGGTCTCAGACTCTGCTGTTCTAATGTGGTGGTCCCCAAACTGTGGAGCAAACCTTTCTAGGAGGACATGGAGGAACATCCAGGGGCTCATAGTGGGGCTTGGGCCAGCCCTCACAAGGATGTGGGAATGGTGCATTGCCCAGCCCCGCTCTACCCCCAGCTGTGCTAAAGTCCTACTCCCAGCCATAGCTGGGACCACACCTCTGGGATTGCAATGGAGATTGTCAGAATGGGCAGCAAATTTTGAAGGGATTTTCCCCAGCATAGCTGGTTTCTAATCCTGCTTCAGGGATTTCCATGGACAATCTGGACAGTAAGAACCTATAAGAACAGAACCTGAGACCCTGGGGGGTTCTGGGCCTGTGATGTGTCCACAGTGCCACAGGCTGGGCTCCCACAGGAAGATCTTTGAGGTTAGGGTTGGCAGTGTTGGAAAAAGATTCCAAGTAGTTCGTTGCCCTGCATAGATAAGAAACCCACACAGGAATTCAGACAGTCTCTGAAAGTTTTATTCTGCAGAAGGTCAGTCACATAGCCAAAGGTGGCCAGTGAACAAAAGACACCGAAAACACGCCTTATTACATATTTATACAAGCAAATAAACAGCAAACACACATGAGCAGTAGCTTAACTTACACACGCATACTTGGCAACCATACAAGGTTGCAGAAGAAGATAAGGCTATGTGGTAAAGGTGATTGGTCCCTGCACTAGTTTTTTGTTCTATGTTTTTGCTGATGCATTCCTTTGACTGCTAACTGGAACTATCCGGATCTTGCAGGGATGTTCTGCTTTAACTGATAACAGGGGCCTTTTGCAATCCTGAGGTTACTTGCGGACAGCTAGACAAAATGGAGTCACTTAGGCTAACTTAAAAATTTCATTTCTTACAGCAGGAAGTGTCACCCAGCAAAGCCTGCATGGCAGCCCCTCACAGCCCACTGATTGGCCAATGACAGTATTTGAACCAGGAAGTTAACATGAGGAGCAGCCTGGACAATAACACGGCCCACCAGCCTGCCTGCAATAGACCCTGGACTCCAGCATCTGACCCTAGTTTGTCCTTGACTTTGCTATGTAATTACTGTGTGTGACCTGAGCCCTGACTCCAACCTCCTGGTTTTCTGACCTGGCTCGATTCCGACCCTGCTATCTGCCTGCCATTGGCAGCTTGACCCTGTCTACACTTATCTGCAGTCAATGAGAGTTGCAAAAAGTACACAAAATACTTGCATAATTCTGTCGATTGCTTCTGCGCTTCATCTGCACTTTGTTGCTCCAACGGGAACAGCATTCCTGTCTACACGGTTCTATGTTATTTATGTTGGTGGTCTTACTACTTCGATTTCTGGATTGACTGAGTGGATCTGCACTGACAGCTCAATCGCTCCAGAGAAATCGATTTAGTGTAGCTGTAGCATTGGTGCCCAGCCCTGACTTCCCGCATTCTGACCTGGCTCACTCCTGGCCCTGCTGCTTGCCTCCTGACTGCAAGTTAGTATTGACCAGGGCACGCACAGCCACCCACGGCCCAGGCCTGACAGTGACATAGCAAGTGGAGCTAAATATCACACCAATGCCCCATTCCTGTTTGCTGCACTGATGCTCAGCTTGCAGCTTTTAAGCTGCTTGTCAGCTACAGGAACTGGCCTGGTACATCTGCACTGCAAAGCAACAGAAAAGAAAAGAAGCCTGCGGCACTTGGTGTCAGAGCCCACGACAACTGAGTCAGACTGGCAAGGCTCATGCTACAACAGCAGCATAGCCATTCCTGCTCCAGCTGGAACTCAGGCTCTAAAACTCCTTCCCCCACCACATGTCAGAGTCTGGGCTGTATGTGGGGACTATGATAGACCAGTAAAATGGCCAGGGACCACTTGATAGTGGTCGCTTCTCGGTCTTTTGGCTAAGATCCAGGACTCCGCAGCTTATCCCTTGTTATTCTCCCCAGACTCTCAACCACTCCCCATGCCTCCCGATAACCTGCATATTGTCCCTGGATGTCGTATAACTTTGCCCCTTTAAACTCTATGGGTTACCTGTTTGTTATTTTTTGAAACATTTACTTAATAAAAAACTTTAAATCTGTTCTTATCAGTTTAATATCTGATATGTTCCCGATCTGAGAACTTTTTTTATTAAACAGATTTTTGGAACAGGGAGATGGAATAGGAGCCTGCTCCATCCATCCCACGCATCAACCCGGTATTGCAGTACTTCTGGGCATGGTGCACCTCCCTCCAGGGGAAAACAACGTGGTGGTGAAAAACAGAAAGAAAAAAAAAACAAGCTGTGGATGTGCTGGCAGTATTTTGTGATTTAAAGTGAGGTGTGTCGAGCTAACTGTTTTTCATCTGTATGTACGCTGAGCATCTGTATGTATGTTATGCTTGGATGCTGAGAGACTTGTTTAAACTCTGTACCTGATCCTGGTTTGTTTTTTTTTAAGTTATCTTGAATAAAAGTTTTTCAATCTGTTCTTATCAGTTTAATTGAATAAATACCACTTATTTAAAGCAAAAACCTTGTGTTGTGCTTGTGAGTTGGGTTTACACTGATACAGTTACAATACACTATCATATGATCTACACCACTTCACGGACAAAGCACTGAGGATCTCGAAATGGATTTCATTGCTTCTAAAACCCTGAGGAAGAAAACCGAGAGGACGATCGCCCCAGCAACCGCCGGAAGAAGAACTGAGGATCTGCAGAGGAGACCCCCAAGTGCAGCTGATTTTCCTCCTTTTACAGGTTCGAGACCCGCTTCAACTGCTTCTCTGCCTGCCGCCGTTCCTGTTACCCTGGCTGCCGGTGCTCCATCTGGTCCCAGCGCCCGCCCTGCTACAGCTTCCAGGATCTCTACACACCCACCGAGGATCCCGAAGAAGCCTGAGCCAGGTTCCAGCGCTGCTTCCCAGAGGACCACCCCGGCCAGAGCCTGCCGTGCTGCTCCAGCCCCCAGCGCTCACCATGCCGCCGCTGCTCCCGCCGCCCCAGAGACCCCTCCCCCCCGGCCATGCTGCTGCTGCTGCCTCCCCAGCGGCCCCGAGCACCCTCCATGTGGTCCCTGCTGCGGCTCCAGAGGGATCCTCCGCCCGCCACCGGGCTGCCGCCACCGCTGCTGCAGCTGCTCCTACCTCCCCAGCGTTCCCCAGCGCTCCACTCGCGGCTCCTGCAACCGCTGACCACGCAGCCATCACTACCGCTGCTGCTGCTGCCCTGGAGACCGCCGGAGCCTGCCCGGCCGCTGCTGCCTCTCCCCCAGGGGAGCTGTCTGCCGGCGTGGCTGCCTCCCCCCCTTCCCTGCCTCCCTCCCTCCTCAGCTCCTGGGACGCCGTCCCCACCGCATGGGGCTCGGAGTCCTGCTCTCGCCCTGCTCCTACCGACCAGGCTTCTGCTGCTGCCGCTGCCGCCCAAGTAACACATGAAGATGCGGCTGCTCCTGCTGCCTGCTCGGAGGCTTGCATCACCCGCCCTCCGGCCGCCGCCGCCGCTGCTGCTGCCCCGGGGTCCGCAGGCTCCTGCCCTGCTACTGCTGCCTCTCCGCCGGGGGAACTGCCTGCCTGCGCTGCTACTCCCCCCTCCTCCTCTCTCTGCCACCCTGCTCAGCCTGCGGCTCGCTGCCCTTGCCACGCTGCGGCCAGGGAAACCTGCTGCCGGGTCTGCTGTCCCTCCCCCTTCTCTCTCCGCCCCCCTGTACAGCTCTGCTCCGGGGGATCCTGATGCTCACACTCCCGTCCCCTCCCTCCCTCTGCACCCTCCCTCTGCACCCTCTTCTCCTGCTCCTCCTTCTCCTAGGAACACTTCACAGGATCCTGCCTCCTCCCCCGATGACTTCATCGTCCCTCGGAAAGGGGCCCCAAGAAGTCTGTCTGTGCCCTCAAGACCACATGGAAGGCCAACGGCACCTCCCCGGGACCAGCTCCTCAACCCCGGAGCGATGCTGCCGCAGGATCCCGCCCCACCAGAGAGGCCACACAAGGGGCCCAGGCCAAGGTCTTCACCATGCTGGACTACCTCCAGGAGACCGACGACCTGGAGACTCCTGCTGCCGCCAGCCCCGCTGCCCGGGTCCCCGACGCCCTCGCTCCTCTGCCCACCCCCGCTGACACCATCGACACAGTCGGGACCCGTCCTCCCCCGGGAACCTCCGAAACCAGGGAACCCCCCCCAGCTCCGGAGGTAGAAAGGGCAGAGGACTGCATTTTTCTTTCTTATCCCCTCTCCAGGGCCTCCCTCACCTGCCCCATCTGCCTCCCGGCAAGGGCTTTCCAGGAACTCGGCGGCATCATGAGGCATTTGAAGAGGCTACACCAGAAGCGGCTGGCCTTCAGGTGTGCACTGTGCAACTTGCCATTCAAGGCACAGAAGAAGTGCAAGTCCCACCAACGGACCTGCCATGGGGTCCCCGTCCCACAGAGGCCGACCTCCAACCCTTCTCGCCCAGTGACAGCACCACACACCCCGACACTGGCCCCAGCTCCGCCCACCACTCCCGCTGCTGCACCCCAGCCACCAGCTCCGGTCCCACGGCAGGAGGCTGTGCCCCACCAGCCGGCCACCACGAGGTCCACCCCTGGCCCAGCAACCCAGGTTCCTGCAGCCAGACGCGGTCCGACCTCCACGATGGCCCCTGGTTGGGGTAGCACCAGCAAGAGCCCTGCCCCAGCCCCGCGGATCACCAGCAACAACCGCATCCGCAGGTGAGTAAGCGCCCCAGAGCGGCCACCCCTCCGACAAGACCTCGTCCCGGGGAGAAGGACCAGCGCACCCCTGCGGCTGACCTCCTCGGTTCCTGCCTCCATGGCGGCCGACGCAACCCACCAGGCCGCAAGACCGCCCGCGGCGAGCGGTGAAAATGACCCAGCTGCCAACCCATAGCGCCGAGCCCCCATGCGGCCCAGCCCACCCGTTAAGGCCTCTGCGAGGGCTCCTGTCACCAGGTTGCTGCCCGCTGTCTCGGAGACAACCCGCGTGGAGCCCAGCTGCAGAAGGCCCAGCAACTCCAGAGGTTCCCTGCCACTGATCCGTGCCACACCGAGGCCCAGAACGCGGGTCCCCCTGTCTGTTGTTTCCCGCAGGTCCAGCTCCAACCGCCCAGTGGCAAGCGACAGCCGGGCACCCAGCCTCACTTCCATGCCACCGGAGGTCCCGACCCGCCACAGGAGCGTTCCCACCTCCAGGCCACTGCCTGCTGCCCCAGAGGCGACCCGGGCGGAGCCCAGCCAAAGAAGGCCCAGCGACTCCAGAGGGTCCCTTCCGTTGGGTCGGGCTCCACTGGGGCCTGAGGCACGATCCTCTCCATCTGTTCTTCCTCCCCATAGGTCCAGCACCACCCGCCCAGCGGTGAACAACAACCAGGTGTCCCACGTCACCTCCGCGCCTCCAGACGTCTCGACCCGTCGCCCGGGAGAAAGGGTCCCAGAGTGCCCAGAGGAAGCAGGACCCAGGGCCGCCTGCCCTCCCGATGCACAACCCGATCCACCCACGATAGCAGACCAGGGCGAGCTGCAACCAAATCCGCGTCCCGCCACACCCTGGCAGCTCCTCTGGAGGGAGAAGCTAGAGGCGGCAGAATCCTTCAGCGACTTCGACCACCTCGTGGACAAGCTCACCGAGAAGATGGCGGCAGAGATCGCTGCAGGTAAGCCAAACCAAGGGTCCACCCCAGACTCCCGCAGAGAACCAGCAAACCGCGATGACCCCGGGAGGGGTCCCGGGAGGAGGAACGCCAGCTGCCGCTATGACCCGGCTGCAGCCTCAAGGATCCAAAAGCTGTACCGGGCACACCGGGTCAAAGCCATGCGCGAGGTCCTCGATGGACCCTCGGCATTCTGCCAGATCCCCTCCAAGAGGCTGTTCGCCTTCTACAAGGGGGTCTTCGACCGTGTGGACCCGCCCTCCAATGAGCGCCCGGCGTGCGTCACCACGCTACCCCAGGTCATCAACGCGGACGACCTGCAGGCCGCCTTCGCTCCCGGGGAAGTGGCATCCAGGCTCTCCAGGACGAAGAACATGGCTCCGGGGAAGGACGGCATCCACTACGGCTTCCTGAAAAAGAAGGATCCCGGTTGCCTGGTGCTCTCCACCCTCTTCGACAGGTGCAGGCAGTTCCGCCGGACCCCCACCTCCTGGAAGAAAGCCATGACGGCCCTGGTGTATAAGAAGGGAGAGAGGGATGACCCCAGCAACTAGAGACCCATCTCCCTCTGCTCCACCATGTATAAACTCTACGCCAGCTGCCTGGCCGCCAGGATCACGGACTGGGCCGTGGGAGGAGGTGCCGTCAGCTCCGTGCAGAAGGGCTTCATGTCCTGCGAGGGGTGCTATGAGCACAACTTCATCCTCCAGTCTGTCCTCCAAATGGCCAGGTGGAACCGCCGGAGGTGCGTCATGGCGTGGCTGGACCTGGCCAACGCCTTCGGGTCCATGCCCCACCAGCACGTCTTCACCACCCTGGAGGAGTTCGGGATGCCCGGAAACTTCCTCCAGCTGCTCCGGGAGCTGTACGACGGGTGCACCACCACCATCCGCTTGACCAAGGGGGAGACGGCGGAGATCCCGATCCGGAGTTGGGTAAAGCAGGGCTGCCCCCTCAGCCCCATCATATTCAACCTCGCCATAGAGCCGCTCATCCGAGCCATCTCCAACGACCCCCGAGGGTTCAAGCTCCACGACAAGAAGGTCAACATCCTGGCCTACGCAGACAACCTGGTCCTCGTAGCCGATGACCCCGAGAGCCTTCGAGGCATGCTGGACACCACCAGCCAGGCCGCCGACTGGATGGGTCTGCGCTTCAACGTCAAGAAATGTGCGTTCCTCGACGTCAACGGCACCAACAAGGCCTCGGTGCAGGCAACCTCGTTCGGGATCCAGGGCGACCTCATAATCCCCCTCGAGGAGGGCCAGGCATACCAGCACCTGGGCACGCCCACGGGCTTCCGCGTGCGGCAGACCCCCGAGGACATTATCCAGGAGATCCTGCGGGACGCCTCCAGGATTGATGCCTCCCTGCTGGCGCCGTGGCAGAAAATCTCGGGACATCTACATTGAGCACATCACTGGCCACCGGCAGTACCACGAGGAGAGGGATGGAGCTCCACCACAGGACCCTCCTTCCAGACCGATGGACCCAACCCACCACCACGACTGATGCGGCAGGGGACACACCAGCGAACGCGGCGGGGGACACACCAACGGACGCGGCGGGGAACACACCAACGGACACGGCTACTGCTGAAGCATCAGACCTAATGAGGGACGCACCACTTTGTATGGACTTATTTACTCTCCTTGTTAAAAACCCCCAAAAGTAACCCACAGACATACTTAGTAACGTTCCCCCATTTCCATATATTCCCTTGTATCTCTTAGTGCACACACCATCACCCCCCAATCCAGGACCCCACACTTCCCTTGTTATTCTCCCCAGACTCTCAACCACTCCCCATGCCTCCCGATAACCTGCATATTGTCCCTGGATGTTGTATAACTTTGCCCCTTTAAACTCTATGGGTTACCTGTTTGTTATTTTTTTAAACATTTACTCAATAAAAAACTTTAAATTTGATTATCATACATGTTGCTAAGATCAGCCAAAATGGGTAGGCCTTTCTACAAGCCTGTGAAGCCTTAGCAAATCTAAGTCAGGAGCGGAGAGGATCCTTTTTGTCAACCTTATCTAACACTGCATCCTGCCCCAATGAAATATCTGGTTGATGTTCTGGGATCTGTGTTTTAGGAGATAAGCAAGAAGCTTTTCTCTGGAGGCTGTCTGGGAGATGTTTGTCAGGGCTTCAAGACATGCAGATTCTGCACAAACACATCTGATTAATAGATCATCTGAGGAAACCTCTTGAATAGCTTTTGAAACTGCTTGCCCCTCAAGTTTTTTTCTTGATGTTTCATTGTCTACAAACAAACATAGTTTGTAGGGCCTACAAACAAAGATAACTGGGGAGGGGAGAAGAGATTTGGACTCTTTGGGATCTTTCTTGGACACAGTTTTGGGGTCCCCCAATGGCAGCTGGAAGACTGGCCAATCAGAAGGCTGCTGCTGTATTGCTTGAGAGCCGTGCCAAACTTCAGTAGCTATTGATGGTTGGGGTGTTTTACTACCTTTTTGCAGACGTGTGAAAGTGTTCTGACTAAGTAAAATATAACTTTTAAGTGAGAGCTCTCCTGTGTTATACTGTGTTCTATCAGTACATCTATCAGCTGGACAGCCATGTCTCCATTTGATTTATGTCCTGAAACCACATCCCACAGAGTAAGGTTACCAAGAACTTTGGGTTGACAGAACCCCAGGTAACAGGGCTGCAATCCAACCAGGATCATCTTCACTGCTATTGTTAGTCTGGTAACGTGAACCCGTATTAGTCAAAATGGACTCTGAAGCTCACTGCAACAGATTTTTGTTCTGGCAGTGTAGATTTTTTCAGGGTTCCTCAACCAAGTAACTATTAATCTCTGAGAGTCAGTATAAGGAAATAAAGGAAAGGAAATAGAGTATCTCAGCTTCCTATATTGCTTCCAAGTGCTTTTAACTTAAAGCTTTACATTCAATACAGCAATACAGCAATTCCCATTGGAATCTCTTTTATCGAAATCTCCACCTTTTACACTTAAGCATATACAAATACAACAGGTATTAGAGTAACCATTACTTAATAGTTACCCCACAAGTCTGATGCAGTCTTCAGACGAAATTTATGGATGGCCAGTCCTTCCATCTGTGCCTGTAGATCTTTCCAAATGTCTCCATGAAACGATTCACCTCAATCAGACTTGCTACCTGCCTCTAGTACCCCAAAAGTTGCAAAGACATGTCAGTCAAAAGAATGTTACATAACTGAACTAACAAATCAATCACTGGGCAGAAGCAGGGGTTACAGAGACTGTCACACACAAAAAATATTGTTAAGGAAGCAGTTTTAACCTGTTAGTCTGATAAGCTAAATTTCCCCACAACAACAAATCTAGAATATGTCCAGACCTCCTGTCTTTCTCAGACATCTGCCTTAATATATTCAGAGAGAGACAATGCATAAAACCAGGTTCACTTGCTGTGTTCATTGTCTAGGGCCTTCCCCCTACCCGGTTTGCCTAATTATGCTAAATTTCTGCAAAGGCCTGAAAATGGCTAAAAGCAGGAAGCAGAATAATTGGTAGTCCATCTCAGTAAGGGCTTGGAAACTTGGCTGATTTCTAAAATGCCCTGTATAGTTCCCTCCTTGAAAGCCGCCTCCTTTTCATATAAGGGGTCATTCACAGTACCACCGATATCCCCATTTAAGATTCTGGATCTACCAGAGCTGTGATCCAACGAACGCTTGAAGCTCTCAGCCAAGACCAAGCAAATGATTTTCTTGTTGGCACCATGAACTCAGTACATCAAATTAGCTGGGTGATGATTATGTGGTGGCAAGTTCCACATATTTCCCTTCAAAGAGAGGGGAAGCATGGCATATTCTCCTCCCCAAGATGAGAGTGATGGAGGTACAAGCCACAGGTTTATTGCCTAGGGGACTTGAGAGACCTGAAACCTTTGAATCCAATCCCAGGTTCGGCATGTCATGATACTAAACAAGAAAACCATTACCACTTGGACTATCAAAATCATTAGAATGAGATGCAGAGCCAAATTCAGGATTCCTGATGTAGTGGGGGATCATTCTAATAATACTTCTCACTACCAGTGTTCTAGGTTTTATCTAACCTGGTTAGTACATGAGTAACTTTGTTGGCTGTGTGATGTACAGGGATCATTACTCTATGTGCCTCTTTTCTAGCAACCTGCAAATCTTTCTGCAAATCAGGGTGTACACACAACACTTTCACAATAGTTAATTTCATTCCAATGGGTACAGGATCTGCAGCAGAATACAAGATATATTTCACTTTTAAATTATTATATTTAAGTTCAGGCACTTGAAAATTAGAATCACAATCTTGAAAAGTAATACATGACAAAAACATCTATTTTCCTTAGGGTCATGCTTGATCTGATGTACCTGGCTGATCACAGAATCAGAAAATTAGGGTTGGAAGGGACCTTGGAACATCATTTAGTCCAAACCCCTGCTTAAAGCAGGACCAACCCCAACTAAATCATCCCAGTCAAGGCTTTGTCAAGCCACGCCTTAAAAACCTCTAAGGATGGAGATTCTACCACCTTCCTAAGTAACCCATTCCAGTGCTTCAGCATCCTTCTAGTGCAAAAGGTTTTCCTAATATCCAACCAAGACCTCCCCTACTGAAACCTGAGACCATTGCTCCTAGTTTTGCCTCTATTAAAACTGAGAACAGCCTATCTCCATCCTTTCTGGAACCCCATTTCAGGTAGTTGAAGGCTGCTGATAAATCTCCCCTCATTCTTCTCTTCTGCCGATTATACAAGCCTAGTTCCAACAGCCTTTCTTCATAAGTCACGTGTTCCAGCCTCCAAATCATTTTTGTTGCCTCCACTACACTCTCCCCAATTTGTCTACATCCTTTCTGTAATGGAAGGCCCAAAACTGGACACAATACTCCAAATGTGACCTCATCAGTGCCAAACAGAGGGGAAAAATCACTTGCCTTGATCTGCTGTCAATGCTCCTACTAATGCAGCCCAATACACCGTTATCTTTCTTGGCAATGAGGGCACACTGTTGTCTCATGTCCAGCTTCTTGTCCATTATAACTCCCAGGTGTTTTTCTGCAGAAGTGCTGAATAGCCAGTAAGTCACCAGTCTGTAACAGTGCATGGGATTCTTGCTTTCTAAGTGCAGGACTCTGCATTTGTACTTGTTGAAACACATGAGATTTATTTTGGACCAATCCTCCAATTTGTTTAAGTCACTCTGTATCCTATCCTTATCCTCCTGGGTATCTACCATTCCTCCCAGATTACTGTCATCTGCGAATTTGCTGAGAGTGCAATCCACCCCATCCTCCAGATCGTTAATGAAAATGTTGAACAAAACCGGCCTCAGGACCGACCCCTTGGGCATTCTGCTTGTTACCAGCTGCCAACTAGACATCAAGTCATTGATCACTAACCATTGAGTACAATGATTTAGTCAGCTCTCTATCCACCTTATAATCCATTCATCCAACCCATAATTCTTTAACTTGCTGATAATATGGTGGGAGACCATACCAAAATCTTTGCTGAAGTCAAGGTATATCACATCCAACACTTTCCCCACATCCACAGAGCCAGTCATCTTATCATAGAAGGCAATCAGGATGTTCAGACATGACTTGCCCTTGGTGAATCCATGCTGAATATTCCTGGTCACCTTCCTCTCTTTCAAGGGTGTCAGAATGGATTCCTTGAGGACTTTTTTCATAATTTTTATGGGAACAAAATGAGTCTGACTGGTCTTTAATTCCCTGGATCCTCCTTCTTCCCCCTTTTGAAGATGGGCTGTATATTTTCCTTTTTCCAATCATCCAGGGCCTCACCCAGTCACCACAAGTTTTCACAGTTCATGGCCAATGGCTCTGCAATCACATCAGCCAACTCCCTCAGCACCCTAGTATGCATTGCATCTGGCCCCATGGACTTGTGCACGTCCAGCCTTTCTAAATAGTCCTGAAACTGTTCTTTCAGCACCGAGGGATGTTCACCTCCTCCCTATTCTGTGCTGCTCAATGCAGTAGTCTGGGAGCTGACCTTGTTCATGAAGACAGAGGCAAAAAAAGCATTGAGTATCTCAGTTTTTTCCACATCCTCTGTCACTAGGTTGTCTCCCCCATTCCGTAAAGGACCTACACTTTCCTTAATCTTCCTCTTGTTGGTAACATACCTGTAGAAACCCTTCTTGTTACCCTTCATGTCCCTTGCTAGCTGTAACTCCAATTGTGCTTTGGCCTTCCTGATTTCTCTCCTGCATACTCGAGCAGTATTTTTATACTCCTCCCAGGTCATCTGTCCAAGCTTCCACTTCTTGTAAACTCCTTTTTGTATTTAAGCTCATCAAAGTCTTCTTTGATAAGCTAACCTGGTGGCCTACCATATTTGCTATTCTTTCTGTATATCTGGATCATTTGTTCCTGCTCCCTCAATAAGGTTTCTTTAAAATATAGCTAGCTCTCTTGGACTTCTTTCCCCACTAAGTCTTGGTTATTCCAGTCACATCATAGTTCCTTGACTGGGTCAGGACTTCCAATTCCTCCTGCTTGTTTCCCAGGCTTCTTGCATTCATATACAGGCACCTAAGATAGCTAGCCAATTGCCCGACTTTCTCAATATGAATCAGGAAGCCTCCCCTGTTTCACCCTCCTCTTGTGCTTCCTCCTGGTGTCCTACTTCCCCACTTACCTCCGGGCTTAAGTTCCTGTCCCTTGATGAACCTAGTTTAAAGCTCTCTTCACTAGGTTAGCCAGCCTGTCTGCAAAGATGCTCTTCCCTCTCTTTGTTATGTGGATCCCATCTCTCCTTCTTCTTGGAACTACATCCCATGGTCAAATAATCCAAAGCCCTCTCTCTTACACCACTTGCATAAACAAAAATTTACTTCCGCAATTCAATGGTCCCTACCTTGGCCTTTTCCTTCAACAGAGAGGATGGATAAGAACACCACTTGCACCTCAAACTCCTTTATCCTGCTTCCCAGAGCCATGTAGTCTGCAGTAATCTGCTCGGGTTGTTCTTGGCAATGTCACTGGTGCCCACATGGAGAAGTAGGAAGGGGTAGTCATCTGAGGGATAAGTCTCGGCAGTCTCTCCATCACATCCTGAATTCTAGCTCCAGGCAAGCAGCACACTTATCGAGTTTCCTGGTCCGAGCAGCAGATGGATGACTCTGTTCCTCTTAGAAGGGAGTCCTCAACCACTATCACACTTCTCTTCCTCTTGGCAGTGGTGGTCATGGAACCCCTATCCCTAGGATGCATTCCATGCCTTCTGATCAATGGGGCCTCCTTCTGATCCCTTCCCTTAGACAAATTTTTCAAATTATCACCTAAATACACAATCACAGATTCATTTGCAGAAGAGTTAGTTGCATAGTGACACTTCCTCCTGGTTGTTTTCAAACACATCTTGTGGTTGGAGGGTGTTTTTATTGATTCATACCCAATTTTATTTTTTTAAATAGGCTCCCAACTCCACTGTTTTTCAGTTCTGAGCATCTTTTACCACCCAGCCTTTATGATCCATGGATTTCATTACAGTCTAGTTGACATTAAGGTCTAAAGCCATAATAAGAGAAATTCACTTTACTTCTGCTTCTGACATAAGCAAAAGAAAAGCCATGATTTTCTCTCATTCCCTGTTCTAAAAGAAATTCACCATTCTCCACCAGGCCTATAATTTTCTCTCCATTTGGATGGCATTTTTCCAAAGGATATTTTTGATCTCCAGTGGGAGCATGCCACTCATTTTATTGTAGATCATAGCCTTTACCATATCAATCATCCCTCCCTGCATTTATAAACATACCAGGGCTAGAGAAGCATTGGCCTGCAGGGCACCTACAGCCCTCAAGAGCCAGAAGTGGTCTTTTTCTTGGGATTTTTCCCATTCCTACAAGAGTTCTGCCACACCAGCTTGTATGGACCTTAACTGTACAAATGATACTTTAATAAGTGCCACTAAACCCATCATGAGTTTCCCCAGAGTATTTCTCTTGTTTGACTTCCTCATTGATGCTGTTAAGGCTGCCCCCTCCTCCTCCAATGGCTCCCAGTATATACCTGTTGTAAATTTCTTGAGAATCCAAGGCCTTTAACATACAGGGCAGGATAACCTTCCATTCCCCTCCTGGTGTCACTATCTGTGGTCTTGCCTCCTCCAGACTTTTCTGCCTATTGTTTGGGCGTAAAGGGATTATTTCAACCTAAAGTGAATTGGTTTGTTCCCTGGTGCTGTCTACTTAGGAATGTGAGTCCATAAAATGAACACAAGGGGGTTTACAGGTGGGAAAAGAGCTAAAATTTAAACTAGCATTTGTCACCCATTTACAGTCCCAAAGCCCCATATTCATGTTTTCTTCCCCTCCCCCGGCTTTTCTTTTCCACCAGTGACATTTAAACCCTTTCAGAAGGTATTGGCAGGATTGCTCCAGACATTTCTGGTCACTGGGGTTAATATAATTTTTACTGTGTTATTTGCTTTGCATGCCACTGTCATTAACGGAAAGTTTCCCCACGCTCCAAGTGCAATAGGTTCCAAATTCACACCATCAGAGGAACAGGATCATGATACCCAGGCCAGCAAAAGAAGCACACAGGAGTGCATTGTTTCCAGGGACTTCTAGCATTTACATGGTTAATAATCTAAACCACAAAGCAAAACAAACCTTTTTTAGTTAACATTTAACTTTTACTCAGACCTCTTCACCTCCTGATATTTAGCCACAACAACAGGGCCAACAATGGGTTGCCCAATTAAGGGGGCAAAAATTCACTACAAGCCTCCGAGTCCTGCCATCACTTTTAGGCGCTGGCCACAGAATGGCATTACTGGAGCTTGACTGCTCCACTAAAACTTAACTTAAAACCTCATCAGTTGTTTTCTTTAGGCTGACTTCTGCCTCTTTTGGGTACTTGTTCTGCTTCTTGGGTGAGTGGGGGGGAATTAGGCCTGTGACCAGGATTTCTGCATTAATTTTACCACAATTCATTTCATTTTTGGCCACACTTGCTGGTGCCTTCTGCAATTTTTGAGGGCCACTCCAGTTTTTTCAGATGTCTTAAGGACTACAATCCTGTAGCCTGCTGAAATTTCCACAGGCTCCCAGCAAGTGCCAGGAGGCATTTCCGATAGGACCCTGTTAGCAAAATCAATCAGCCCTCTGACATTAATTTCCAGGATTCCTTCTCCTTTAAAATCCATTGATCCAAATTGCACTTTATTTCTTCTTTACCCTTCCTGATAAAGGATGTTTCTGTAACTATAGTTAAATTGCTTATTTATTCTTTTCTGCCTAGTGCAGTATTTTCTTTTTTCAACTAACCCCCACCACTCTTGTTTCCTTTTCTTTCTCTTTGCTCTGAGGTGATTGTTCTGCCAAGAAGGTGGTGATTCTTTATGACAAAAGGCACAGCTATTTTGCTATTACTTACTGTGTTAGGCTCCATCAGTTTGGCCCTAACTATCTTAGACTTCTATGCCTATCCATCCTCACAGGTTCTCAGGACATACAGAGACCCAACTTTGTCCCTTCATGGGCACCAAGCACTATAAGTCTGTGGCATCTCTCCCCAATGAAAGATCCTTACACAGTAATATTCTTTCCTTACTAATTTGCTACTTTTCACATCCTTTAAAACAAAAAGCACACACAAAAAAAAGAGAAGTTCTAGCGAGGGGTATGTGTGGAAAAGCAGAAATGGAGGAGGGGGTGTGTAGAAAGGAAAAGAATCAGGGGTGAAGGAGAAAGAAGGGCAGAACATTTGTGCAGAACAACTTAGGAAGGAAAACCTTAGACAAAAACTTAAAGTACACAGATAGCAACAAGAAATCTGACAAACTAAAAGAGAAGTGGGATTCTGTGGGCCAAAGCATCTGGGAATTCGTACCCCTGGCCCTGTCCTTTAATTGGTCCATTCTTTATCCAAAACCATACTAATCACCCACAATCGCTCTCTGCTCTCCCAACTGAGCCCTAATATTTTGACATCCCCATTTCCCTGCACTGACCCAGAAGTCCTAAGTGTCGCAGCACAATTCCTGCACATGACCATCCCTCGCCCCCACTCCTCACTCGGATTCCCGTTGCTCAGCCACAGCTTGACCCTCTTAGGGCAGCCAGCCAGAAGATCAGCTGTTTCCCCCTCCACCCGTCTCAGGATGTGAAAATGAAAGCGAAACCTGATACCTGAATGAAACCTTACCTGCTCTCGATCAGCACTATGCCTCACACACCTTATGAGTCACTGCCTCCCACTGTGGGACTTTCCCACCTATCAGGTAACAGCGCAGCCCTAATGCACTGTCCTATGCGGCACAGGATTATGCGCTTTTGCTCCACCTGAATCGTAATCTATAAATAAACCTGCACTGGGACCAGCACACTGAGAGCCTCATCAATATCAACCAGCCTGATCAACTGGTCCTGACTCTCCCGCTCCTGTATCCCCCCCTCTGAGCGCGAATCAATTGCCAGCTGAATCCGCATCTGCTGTGCTTCCTCCTTGCCCGGGTGAAGTAAGTAGCAACAAAATAAGTAACTTTTTAGAACCTCAGTGCAGCTAGCATGTTTTTTAACTTTTTGGAACCTCAGTGCAGCTAACCTCTTTGCTCCCCTGTTTCGCTCCCCCACTCATTTGTCCCTTTCCCTCGTGTCTAGTAAATAAACTTGTGTTGTACCCTACCTTGCCAAGTTTGCTTATTGGTTTTCAGGGATCTAAGTATCATGCCAGGACAACCCAGAAGTCCTAAAGCCTATGAAGCTGCAGGAAGGCTGTGGAGTCAATGAAGACACTGGGCTGCCAGGGTCTGTTACCACTGTACTCCTGCACACAATTCTTTAAGCTATTTCCCAGCACCATGTCTAACTTCTCCATCCTACTAGATGTTCCCTTCTCTTTGGACATAACTTCTCACCCAAGTAGGTCATGGCTTGAGCTCTGAGCCCCAACAGACTTGCCAGCTACAACACAGGAAATGTAGGTAGTGACCCCACCCTGCCATCCTCTAATTTCTATTGCAACAATAAACTGTCTATGCAACCATCTCCTGCCCTTCCATCAATCCTCACTGGGGCTCCAAATCTATTACTCAGGGTTCCTTGATCCAGTTACTTTTAATCTCTGTGAGTCAGTATCAGGAAATAAACCAAAAGAAACCCAGTGCCTCGCTTGCTATATGATTGACAAAGATCAATCAAAACCAAGTGCTTTTAACTTAAAGCTTTACTTTATGGTCTCCAGCAATTCCCATCAAAACTATTTTTACAGGAATAAAATTAAACACTCATTAGTCTTCAGCATATTACAAATACAACAGGTATTAGATCTTAACTTAATAGTTACCTCACAAGTCTGAGGCAGTCTTCAGGTGAATCAGCCACAGATTTCTGAATGGCCAGTCCTTCTGTCTGTGCCTGACGATCCTTCCAAATGTGTCCATGACATGATCCACCTGACACAGACTCCCTATCTCTCTCTTATGCCCCCAAACTGACAGAGACATGTCAATCAAAAGAATGTTTCATAGTTGATCTAACAAATCAATCACTGGGCAGAAGCAGGTTTTACGGAGACATGACCCTAAAAAAAATATATTATTAAGCAAGCAGTTTTAAGCTGTTAATGTGATAGCTAAATGTTCCTATACAGACAATTGTAAACTACATCCAGGCATCCTGTCTTTCACAGATGTCTGCCCCAGTATATTCAGAGAGAGAGAATGCACAGAGCCAGGTTCACTTCATATATTCACTGTCTAACACCTCTCTTCTCCCGGTTTGCCTCGTTATGCTACATTCCTGCAAAGACCTGAAAATGGCTAAAAGCAGCAAGCAGAATAATTGGTAGTCCATCCCAATAATTTTCAGTGACTTGGAAACCTGACTGATTGCTAAAATGCCCCTGTACATAGACATACTCTGCATGCAGATCTGGGAGTGCTGGTTCATGTTGACTCGCTTGGCCTGAGGTTCAGGTGGAGTGCAGCTCACAGGAGCCATCTCTTGCTGCGTGATACGTACTAGGCAGTACTGAGAACACTCAACTGGGGAAGGCAGCAGGAGTTCCAATTCCACCCCTCCCCTCAGGCTTGGAGAAGGTATAAGGAAGTGAAAAGGAATCTGTGCACCACTAGAATTCCCCCTATCCTTTTTCTCTTTCAGCATCAGCAAGAATGGAAGTAGAAGGACAGAGCGACACTTTTCATCTCAGCAATTGGAGGCAGGGGGTGGGACAAGGAATGGAGACAGTATCAGAGAGCCAACAAATTCATACCGTTCCCATCATGGGCCAGCTGGTTATAACATATATCAGTTGATGAAGTTGCCTTCCTTGGCATGTAGCCAATTTGAAACTGATAGTATTAAATATCCACAACAGCTGGTGATGGGACACTAGATAGGGAGGCTCTGAGTTACTATGGTCAATTCTTTCCCAGGTGTCTGGCTGGTGCATCTTAAAATATTCACGGTCCAAAAGATCACCATATTTGGGGTTGGAAAGGAATTTCTCCCCTAGTCAGACTAGCAGAGAATTTGGGAGAGACAGGGAGTTTCCTTCCTTTGCAGCATGGTTCACTTGCAGGTTTAAACTAGTGTAAATGGTGGATTCTCCATAATCTGAAGTCTTTAAATCATATCCAGAGGTTAGGAGTCTATTACTTGAATGGTGGGTGAGGTTCTGGGGCCTGTGATATGCAGGAGGTCAGACTAGCTGATCATGATTGTCCCTTTCGACCTTACCACTACAGAGGTTGAAGGGAATTAAACAGTTGAAAGTTGTCAAAAGTGTTATAGAAAAATAATTATTGGTTTCTTTGCAGCTATTCTGAAGGAAAATGGGCCCTTCTTCCAAAGGAATGGTCTGTAATAAACCAATTGTAAATAACTGCTGCAGGCAGAGAGACAATGTGGCTGAAATCATTCAGACATTGATGATATAGATAAAATTGCTACAGGGACATAAGGGGTTTCCAATGGAAATTGACTGACTCCTAAGTATAAAAGAGAATACCAGTTCTGTACAGCAGTGTGAAAATAATTGGAGCAGTGCCACAGATATTAAGAAAAAGAGTATTTGTGTGGGGGGGTAAATATATTGTGTAATTATGTAAGAATTAAAGGATCTAAACCAAAATTCTGGGTTTGTAAAATCTCTTTTTATAGCATTAAGATTAATTGGTTTTCTTAGCATTTAACCCTCTAGTGGGGGGAAGTGATCGTTAAGGGGAAGGGTTTCCCAAATGCTACTCTCCAGCCCCCCGGAAATAGAGCATAAAGCCTCAAAGGGCATGTGGCTGCAGGAGGGAGGGGTATGGTGTGTTAGGGGAGGGTACAACATAACTATTATTAAAGGGAAAAAGAGAAAACCAGAAGCGGGAAGTGACATGTGTTTGATCCTAAATCCAGGGACCAAAGGAATGCAGATATCTATCACCTTGTTCCCCACTGATTGGTTTCTGGATGATACCTTTGCTAATTGTTCGCAATTTACCAGAGTAGGAAAAAAAGCTGCTGTAGGCAATTACAAATTCAGCAGGGGTTAATCTCCAAAAACAACGTGATGTTAATTATTTGTGGGAAGGGTGGAACTCTTTACAGGAATCTGACTCAGCAGATCGAGTCCAATGCCTCGGATATGCCCTGGGGCTGCTAGACAGAGGAGGAATATTGCAGGGATCTGCACTAAGCTCCACCGACTACCTGCTAGGAACAGGTATTTTAACCCTTGGAAATCTCACCAAAGACCTTATGACAAATTTGATGGAAAGTATCAAAAATATTTTATGGGAAGAAGCTTGTAACCAGGTCCAGCAAACTCTAATGGATCATTTTGTAAACCTCTAAGGGGATGCCCATTTAGGGGTATGGCTTTCTGGACTAGAGGGTAACAATGCTGCAAAGCAATTAAAAACTATTGGCCTTTTACGGCCACCTGATGAACAACCCTTGGGGACTGTACTCTATCGCAGTGCACTCTCAATATCAAAGGAGTAGCTAGAGGGAGTTGGACCTCTGCCACCTTGTTGCAGGCAGGTTTTGGAGGTGGGTGCAAATGGGGATGGTCCCAAGAGTCGGTGTGGCAGGTGCAGATTGGAACAAACAATGCACAGTTTTTGACTGGGCCAGAGGAATACTATCAGCGTATGGGACTAATCTGGACAGGAGAAGGTAACACATGGGAGGGATGGTCACAAGAACCACCACCATTACAAGGTATAGAACCGGTATCCCCTCAGCACTGGATAAAACAGGGAAATAAAATCTGCTGGGAGGAATCAGACATGCTCAATGATCAGGGCCTAAAGGATGGAAGATGTGTGGAACGGGTGGGGTTTGGACCAGAAACTTTTTCCCTGCAACTAGAAAACTCCACCTATCACATCTGCATACTGGCCATAGAACAGCTTAATATAACAGAACGCTCAACAATTCCAATGAACTGGACTAAGGCTGTACCTGAATCTCCTGGATCAATTGGGACCACCTAACACTGCTGTTAAAACAACACCAGAATGAGCAATGCAGAACACAGGTTTTGGAAGCCTAGGCCCCCCGAGGAACCAATGCATTCCAACTAGCCACTGAACTGCCTGCTGACTATCCTTGGACTGATGTAGCCTGTGCCCTTCGAAGAGGTTTAACAGACTTTCACTTGTTCCTCGTTCGTATTACTAATGTTGTAGGAATATTAATCAAATTAATTGTTTTTTAAATTATGTTTGTGGAATGTTTAAAATTTTGCACCATCCTAGCCTTTCCCCGAAAGCCATGCCTGTAATTTTAGTCATATTGTCCAATCAGTAACCCAGCTCCCTTGTCTCTCTGTACCATGACCAATGGACCAAGGAATTGGGCCATCTGGAGCTAGGGCCTCCTGGACCACTGCCCCACTGGCCAGTGTGCAGGAAGGATGTGCACCTGGGCCTTTCTTTGAAAGAGAGTGGGGGAGTATATGAGAATAAAGAGTTGAAAGATGGACAAGTAATCAGGCCTAAGCTACAGGCAATGGGGTCAAGGCACAGACAACCTTGTTTCTGTTACTTGGTGTGAATTCTAGCTAGAGTTTGTTATCACTCTTTTTTTCCTCCTTTCCTGGCCATCTGTGCTGGGAATGAGACTATTAAAATCACTATTGCCACTCCTGCGCAAGGCCTTAGTGAGAAGAAAGCATTGTCCTCCTCCCTCACTGGCATGCCTTTACTTCAAAGAATGTTAGTGTAAAATTTACAGGTTTTAAGGTAATGTGTCTGACTTCCGTATGGTAACCCTATAAACAACAAACAGGGGCGTGTATAATTGTATTCATTATATAGTTGTTAATATTAGTTTTATTGGTGTCAATGTAATCAATAAGGGTCTATGGGGAGTTGCTGGAAATGTATACATTTACATACTGTTATGGATAAAAGAATTGTAAAGTAACCCCCTCATTGCTCTTTCACAGCATTGAGGTGGAAAGAGCAGGCACTAAAGAGTTTCATCTCCCCAATCCACCACTGGGACAACCTGTTTGGTTATTTCTAACACACACAAACATGACAATCACACAGAAGTTATTTATACAACTTGATGCTTTCTCTTGCGCCCGACCCTGAAACAGCCTGACACTTCAGTCACGCACCATTTGAGCCACGGCGCCCTATGGAAACCTGGCTTCTGCTCTGTGTCCTCACCTGCTCCCCCAGTGCTGGGTGGGTGGACAAGCCCACCCCCACTCCCTCTCAATCCAAGGTCCATCTACACCAGCCCCGGAGCCAGACAGATGGCCAGAGTGATTCAAGGTTGTTGACCAATGAGAGCCCTGTCACCCCATGGAGCCATGAGAGCTGCACATTGATAGAGGATGTTAGCAGGTGTGGGTGGGGCCATTCCCCCTCAGCTCTGTGTGAGGAAATTTAAGGTGCTCCAGCAGAGGTGCTGCGGTGGGCCAGGCTGCTGGGCAGAGCGGCGGGGGGAGTTATCCTGTCCATGGGCCTCCAGTGCCGGTGTGTGTGGCTGCCATGAAGTGGGTGTGGAAATGACTGGGCCGCCTCCAGGAGATCTACAATCTGCTGTGGTTTAAGATGGGTGGTGGCATGGCAGTGATGGCCCTGCTGGACCTGGTGAGCGGAGGTGGGGGCGGAGGATGCTGGCTGCAAGCATCTCCTCTTTCTTCTCACCGGTGAAATGGACACAGCGATCAGTTCTGGTCAGCCTAATTCAGTTCTGCACATCTCCCTGGTTCGAGAGAAAATAGAACTCACTGCTGTATTAATCCCATAATTAGTTACTCTTGAAACTATTTTTACTGATTAAGAACCTGATCCTGCTAGTCACTTTGTATGGATGCAGGCATCTGCCTGGGCGGAGTGACTTGCATAAAAATCATGGATCTTAGGATGTCAGTTGTAGAAACTCATTGGTGTGGGTATGATTTGCTTCTTCCTGCTCATCGGTTAGTAGGATCTAAACCTTACTGTGTGTTCCCACACTGGTGACTATTAGTGATCATTCCACGGAAGGGTGGTAAGATCAAAAGTCCCATTTTAATTAATTATCTTCACATTTATACCAGTTCCTCTGTGAAATTAATTTGAGGTAAATTGTTTACCTTGGGTAAAATATCTTTAAAATGTTGTTCACTGTTTACAAACAAAGATCAAGTCTCTGTCCAGTTATGTCTGATTATCTCCCTTAGATGTAACTATCCTAGCCTATCATGCTGAAATGAGATGGGGAATGGACTGTCTAAATTATGCGGGGATACTGAGATTTCAGTATATAAAGGCCCACAATGGGTCCAAAAGCTTTTGTATTGTCAAATTCTCCATTGGTTCAGTAAACTATATTAAAATGATTTCTTTATCCTAAAATGTCATGCCTGTCTGAAAATATTTTACTATTATTATTTGTATTGCCATAACATCTAGGATCCCCCTGTCATGGATAGGATGCCATTGTGGTAGTCCCTGTGCAGACATAGAACAAAACACTGGTCATTACTTGCATTCAAATTAATTTTACCTACCATAGTTATAAATGATAAAGATTACAATAACAGAGATTATAGAGGAAAAAAGTGTTCCCTCTCCTTTTACTTTTACTCTTTGTATATGAAAATGTATAGTCAGCTTCAGCATTTCCCCTTAGTGGATGGGTTTATCCCTGTTTCACCTTAGATGAGAGTATTGAAAAATGTGGGGAAAGGAATGAAATTGTGATTCTGAAACTATAAATGAGCAAAATCCAGGAAGTCTGGTACTTGAAATTAATTTAAACCAAATTAACCAGATTTCAGTTTGTGGGTATTCCTTTGTTAGCTAGTATACTTATATTTCATGAAGCCTTGAATTGCAGTAGAGCACAGAGAAGGTGCATTTAACATTGGGGGCTAATTTAGAGGATTAATGCAGGAACTTCTGGAAACTGCTAGAAATTGCTGGAAACAGCCTGTGTCCCCTCCGCTCTGCCCACAGGATGTGCTCAGTGACAGCCTGCAGACTTGACCCAAACCAGCTGGAGTTTTGCTGTCATCATCCAGCCACTGGACAGGGAGCTGGGATGAGCGCCTGCCCCTCCACTGGCCGGGGTTGTGGGCACCAGGTGTTCAGTGGGCTGTATCCCCGCAGTGGGGGCCCCGTCACTGACAGGCTGGAATGGGAGAGAGGTCCCTGGGCAGTGTCCTGCAGCAGCTGGGCCGGCACCGCCAAGGGGACTCAGTCACTGTTGCAGCTGTCCAGGAAGAACAGGACCAATGACTGCAGGAGTCCATAGCCCAGCTGACCCGTGCAGGGTTCTCTGAGCAGCTGGAGCCCAGCAGCATCCCTGGATGAGTTGGCCAGGAGATGGTTAAATATCAGCACAGCCAGCCCACATGTTACTGGCCACACACATGGTCCATGCAAGTCCTCACAGGCTGCTGGTAACAGGATGTTTCTTGTCTTTACCTCAGTGCCTGTTATCTGTCCTGATTCAGAATCTGGCTTTTTATATGGTCATTGGGGGTGAGGCCTAGCTGTAGATTTAGATTCTTCTCTGAACTTCTTCAGAGTTCCCATTGGGTTAGTGTCTGGGTCTTAGTCATGCATTTGTATTCCACACCTTCCATGCAAATGGCTCACCAGAGCAGTTTGGAAACTTAGTAATTTAGTGTAAAAACCCCCTGCATTTCTCTAGCATCTTTCATGTAATGATTGTGGAGCACTTTGCAAACATTCATATAACAGCCTGTGTAAGAAACACTGCAAGTGTTATTGGTGTTGCACAGTCAGGCCTTGTCTATGATTTTAAGTACAGGTTAGTTATTATTTGTATTACCTAGGAGTCCTAGTCATGGACCACAACCACATTATACTTGGTGCTGTATGAACACGGAACAAAAAGTTCATCCTTGCCCAAAGAGTTCACAATCTAAGTGTAGGACAAGAAAAAACAGGCAGATACAGACAGACGGGCTTATGTATATACTGGAGTCCATGTATTTTAATATAGCATTTATTTAATTGGATCCCCAAAACAACATAAAATGTACAGTAATAAAATTTATCTGCTACATTCAGTACTTTTCATCTCAGGGTCTGCCTTTGTACTTCTATGTCCCTTGTCCCTGTGATCAGTAACTAAGCACTGTACAATGCCCCGTGAGGCAAGGATGTACTGCTCCTCTTTTATAGAGATGACACAGAGAGATAAAAGTGACTTGCTCAAGGTTATGTCAAAAGGCTGTTGTGGAGCCAAAAATTGAATCTAGCTTTCTAGTGCAGTGCCTTGAATAAAAAACACCTCTTTTCCTCCTAATTGTGCTCTGTAAACATGAACTATGGTAGAGATTGGTTAATCTCTTCTTAGTGCCTTGAAAAATAACACTTTGAAAAATGCCATTTATACCCCTAGCTGGTGTCTGTGACCTTGTTTTTCCATTGCTGTTACCTTGCCCCCCATTACTTCTTCTCTGGTCTCTGCACTCACCTGTTGCATCTGGTTTTATCTCGATCACAGGCTTTCTGGGCATTCTGTGTTTGTAGATCCCAGTACAGTTGGGCCCAATTTTGATTCAAGTTTCTGGCTGCTACCATAATACAAATAATTATTAAACTTTGTGACACCTCCTTAAGTAATAGACAGAGAGAGATCGTTTCTCCTTCCACGGCGTCTGGGGCTCTGCATGCATTAGCTCAGGATTCAGAGTCTGTCACAGTTCCCTGAAGAGAGCTGGCAGTCTGTGGCCTCTCCCTTCAGCAGCCAACTGCTTGGCTTCCTCTTATACCCAGTCTCCAGCTGAAGCATGTCCAGCAGGGTCCAGGGGTGTGGCCACCTTGGCCACCAGTTAGAGTTAACCCTTGAAGAATCAGTGCCGCTTCACACAGCTATTGATATTTCTAAATATTGCAGCCCCCATTGTTACATGTCTCCTCTTAATGACTGGGATTCCCTCCCCAATCTTTATCCTCAGTGCGAGCGGATAGCATGACATCATCTGGAAGGAGAGTCCAAACTATGGAATTGTTTCCCTTTTCTCTACTTTGATATTCTCCTTTTCCGAGACTTTCATCTTCCAACAGCACAGACGCTGTCACACTGGGTGTGGGACTGCTCTGCTGTGTCCCAGAAAGTCTCAACAATCATACCTCTCTGCATCCCTTAGCTCCTTCATTTCAGCCTCTCTAGTCCCAAGAACCCATACTTGATCTTTGAGGATCATGAGCTCCTTGCACCAAATGCACACATACATTACTTTCTGACAAGGCAGGAAATCATACCTGCTATATTCAGTGCAATAAACTGGATAGCCCCCACTGTGCTGCTGGACTGTTTAACTTTAGAATGTATCTTACAAAAGTCATGTGATCATTTTAAACTATCTGTCTGAGTAATGGGTAATACTGAATAATAGGGAATCCTTTTCTCCCTCTGTAGTCATGTTGGATGCATATTCTATCTGGTTCTCTGAGCTGTGAAGACTGTAGAAGATGATATGACCTTCAGTTTAGAAACCAAGCTCCCAATGTTGCATGACGTCCACTCCTATCTGTATCAGTCAGACTGGAGATACTTGGACAGAACGGATAAGAACAAACAAGTGCTTGTGGACTTCCCCGGGTGAGCCATTAGTTTCCTTCTTTCAAACTATAATATAACCCATACATTGACTAACAGAGATCCATTTCAATTTTCTTTGCAATTTGGTCCATAGGTATTGCCAGATGCCTAATGGAATGTCACTGGGGTTACATCTTCACTGATGGCAGTAAATTCGCCACCATCAGATCCATTTCTCTGAATCAGTTCAGCGGTCAGTGAAGACCCGCTCAATCAATCCAGAAGTCGACACGTTAAAACCACAACCCTCAAGTGGCAAAACAAAGTGAAGACACCATGTAGAAGAGGAGTCACAAAGTCGACGGGAGTTATGGAAGACACTCTGTCTACTTGCATAACTCCCCTCAACTGCCATCAAATTTGAAGATAAGTGTAGAATAGGCCTCTGTTTGCTGTTTGTCTGCATTGCTCAATATATGAATGAGGGATGTAGAAAACAACTCATTAGTAACTCTCAGATGTCCCAGAATTTCAGGCACTACCCAGCTTTGATATTGAGCGCTGTGTTTTAAAGAACAGAGGCCCAAGATCATATTCATTCAGACTCCTACATTGGTGTACATTTCATTACAATTGTGCGTAATTGTGATGATTTAGCAATCTACACCTTTGCACATGTGACTGCATTGAGAATTGGGGGGAAACTAAATGCCGATAAACTTTGCATGTGTGCAAATCAGGTCACCCTCTGAATACTTGGCTTTAAACATTACATGTTCCTTTGGGTTTTGAAAAAGCAGATCAGTTTTATTCTATGAAATGACAGACTTGTTAATCCTTCGTTTCTGATAGGAGACCTTACATATGGCATGCTGCGCCTACTGGAGCAATGGGGAATTGTTCTTTTCCCTCCTGATTTCCAGTTTATGGAAGTTGTTACCTTGGTGGAGGCATTGGAGAATCTGTTATTTACTTATAATAGCCATGAGGAGCTAATTCTAGTCCATTCCTTCTCTAGTCTACTACACATGTCCACTTCTTTCAACCTTCCCTCGTATGTTATGTTTTCCAAACCTTTTACCATTTTTATTGTTCTCCTGTAGATTCTTTCAAATTTGTTCACATCTTCCCTAAAGTGTAGTGCCCATAACTGGACACAGTGCTGCAGCTGAGACCTCTACAATTCTAAATACAACAGAACAATTACCTTCTGAGTCTTACACACAACACTCCTTTTATACCCCAGAATGACATTTGCCTTTTTCAGAGCTACATCACATTGTTGACTCAAACTCTATCTGTGATCCATTATAACCTCAAAATCCTTTTGCACAGCACTGATGCACCCTATTTTGTATTTGTGCGTTTTTCCCCTTCCACAGTGTAGTACTTTGCACTTGTCTTTATTGAGTTTTATCTTATTGATTTCAGTCAAATTCTCCAATTTATCAAGATCATTCTGAATTTTAATCCTGTCCTCCAAAGTGCTTGCAACCCCTCCCAGCTTGTGTCATACCAAATTTTATATGCATACTCTCCACCACATCAACCAAGCCATTAATGAAAATATTGAATGGTACTAGATCCAAGATAGACCCATGTGGGTATGTCCTCTCAGTGTGACAGAACCATTGATAAGAACTCTTTGAGTATGATCTTTCAACTACTTGTGCATCCATTTGATAGTAATTTCATCTGGACCACATTTCCCTAGTTTTCTTGAAATAATTTTATGTGGGCCTGTGACAAAGGCAGAAATAGCAACAGGTTCTGAGTCCCAGTCCTGTGTTCTATCCACAGCTGAGCTAATGTAGTCTCTCAATCTATTTAGTTTAGCAAAGGGAAGGTCAAAAGGCAACTTGATTTGTGTAGAATTAGCCTCCATGAAGAAGATGCTAAATGACTTTTTAATCTAGCAGACAAAGACACAAAAAGATCCAATGGACATAAGTCGATGTCACCAAGGTTCAAACTGCAAGTCAGATGCAAATTGTTAGCAGTTAGGGTAATTATCCTTTAGAACAGTTTGCCCAGGACGAGGTGAATTCTCCATCCACTGAAGCTTTAAATCAAGACTGGTTGATGTTGAACTAAAACATCTCTTCTTAGAAGTTGTTGGGTTGGATGCAGGAATCAATGGATGGAATTCTCTAGCCTGTATTATGTGGTAGGTCAGACCAGATAGTCATGGTGGTCCTTTCTGGCGTTAAATCTATGACATATTAAAACAAAACTACAATTGTAGAGAAAGACACGGTACCAAGGATAGGCCAAGGGGAAAGCAGTCTAAGGGGGCTCTTTCAGATGTCAGAAGAGGAGGACTGTGTGACATGTTGGAGAAGCTAATGCTCAGTGAATAGATGATTGAGGGAATGGAGAAAAGAAAGAGAGAGGGTCTGGAAAATAAAGGCCAAGTACATGGAATTTTTTGAAAACACGAGGGCAGCTTTGAATGAGGCTCTGGAATAAATGGAGAGGTCTGTGAGCAGTTTGAGGATGGGGGTGATGTGAGCATGCTGCTTTGCCAGGGAGAAAGGCATCCAGTGGCAATGCACACATGCTGCCATCTGGGGAGCTGGGCTGAGGGTGGCCATAGAGAGCTGAGCTTCAAAAGAACACTGAAAATCTTTTCTTGTAACTCTTCCTGTCAGTTTACCAACAGTTCACATTGTGGGACTCTTCCCACAGAGTTTATTTTAGTAAATCCATCATTCCCTAACTCCCAAGTGATGCTGTCCAAGGTCATAATGTCTTCCTGAAGATACAAACTGCCTCTGAGCCATGGCCAAAGATCCTAGGAATTTTTGCTGAACTTGCTGAATCTGTGTTTACTACTGAGGGGCTTGAATCTGCTGCCATTGAATCGAGTGAGGAATTTTGCCAAACTCTGCAGTGGGAGCAAGATAAGACTCCATTAAGCTGTAACAGGTCATTCTCTTAGTCTGTTAATGAATGCTGAATTCTGATTCACTTTCAGCACTATGTATATTTCATTGTGATTTCTGCTGCAGATCTCCTTGGAGTTCAGGAAGCTGGCGAAGGTGTATCATGATATGACTGCAGCTGTGTGTCGCAAGATGGGAGCTGGAAAGGCAGAGTTCTTGCAAAAGAAGGTTGATTCACTGCACGAATGGGACAAGGTAAGTATATCTGTGAGTGAGCATCGAGAGAGCATGCTCAGGGCAATGCCCATAGTCCAAGCCGGAGGCTTAGCATTCTGCACTTCCGGCAGCCATCATCATGATGATTACAGTTTCTTCTTCTCTGGGAGCGGTGATGCTCACCCAGTCTCACACAGGTCCCCAAGATGAGTAAAGGATGAAGTATCAACTCGGAGCCTTCCTACTTGGGCAGCCTCCTTCCATGTGAATGTAAGGAGTTATCTGAGTGATGAGATCTCTGTGTAAATTTTTCCAATAATTGACTAGCTGCTGTAAGTTGTAATTGACCCTTGTGAACCATGGTGGCTGTAAATGTCCACAATGAAGTCTTGGAGCTGTTTGACTAGAATAGGCCACTGGAGCAGCTGCTCTTATTCATTTCATCGGATGATCCCTGGTTCTTATGTTATGTGAATGAGTAAATAACACTTTCCTCTTCATTTTCTCCACACCATTCCTGGTTTATAGACCTTGATCATCTTCCTCCTTAGTTGTTTCTTTTCCAAGCTGAACAATCCCAGTCTTTTTAATCTCTAATCACATGGAAGTTGTTCCATCCCCCTAATCATTTTTGTTGCCCTTCTCTGCACCTTCTCCAGTTCTAATATATTTTTATTGAGATATGGCAATCAGGACTGTCAGAAGTATTCAAGATGGATATATATAATGGCATTATGATATTTTCTGTTTTATCTACCCCTTGCTTAACAATTTTTAATGATTTTTTCACTATTTTGATTGCCACTGCACAATGAGCAAATGTTTTCAAAGAAATATTCACAGTGACTCCAAGGTCTCTTTTTTGAGTGGTAACAACTCATTTACACCCCATCATTTGTATGTATAATTAAGATTATATGTATTATATACATTACTCTGCATTTATCAATGTGATGCTGGCTGGATTGGGGGGAGGGGGGATTTATTATGGTATTTAACATCAATATGTCAAAATCATAATAATTCATGTGAGATATGCCATGTCAGGTACTGTTAGAGAGGCTATAATATGCTAAGAAAGATGATAATGTTTATGTTCATGTGTTATATGTGTAATGAAAGTTATGGGTATGTTTGATATATCTGTATTTCAACTTGTTCTGTGTCTGGGCGACACCCCAGACAGGATGGCGGCAGCACTAGCCTGTTTAATGGCCCATTGAGAAAACTCACAGGCACAATGCGTCCAGGGGGAGAATCCAGGGATATATCCGTTGAGGCACCAGGACTTACTCATGTGACTCTGGACTCCATCTTATTCCTGTAAATTTGTACAAGCAGCATGGCAAAGACCAAAGGACATAAAAGGTAGTTGCATCACATCCATTTTGTCTTCAGTCACTGGTCTTCAGTCAGTCTTCACCTACCTCTAGATCAAGTCATCTACAACTGAACTGAACTGAAGCTGTGAAACAAAGGACTGAGACCCACCCAGGTACTGGATGTACACCAGAGGGACTATACAAGCCTGCAAACTCCACAGTTCTATTAGAAACCTGATATATATGGACTTTTAAATCAATTGTATGTGTCTGATTGCTTTAATCCTTTAACATTTCCCTTGCAGTTTCTTTCTTGTTTCTTTCTTTTTATTATAAACCTTTAGTTTTTATTACTAAAGGATTGGCTGGCAGCGTGGTATTTGGGGTAAAATCCAAACTTATATTGAACTGGTACTGTGGCTGACCTTTTGGGATCAGGAGAAATCTTTTTGGTAAAGAGTATAGAGTTTTAAATAACTGATCTCTTTACTGGACCTAGTGGCTGTTTAGGAGTCAGAGACTGACATGCCATAAAGGAGGCTGTGTATATTTTTATTTTGGCTTCATGTTAACTATTGGGGGGAATCAGAAGCACTGTTTTGTGGCCGGTTGGGAAGTCTGACTTCAGTGTCACCCACCAGTATTGGGAGAATCTGCTCTCATTTTGCAGCCTGCACTGAACCTTGGCATTTTCAGATGGCTACCCTAGGCACAGATGGTTCACAATCAACATAGAATTTCATTTACCATTTTATTGCCCAGTCACTCAGTTTTCTGAGATTCTTTTGTAACTCTTCACAGTCTGCTTTGGATTTTACCATCTTTAGTCATTTTGGATGACCTGCAAACTTTACCACCTCACTGTTTACCCCTTTCCTTCAGATCAGTTAGGAATATGTTGAACAACACTGATCCCAGTACAGATCCCTGGGGGACACCACTCTTTACCTCTCTCCACTATAAAAAAATGACCATTTATTCCTACCCTTTGTTTCCTATCTGTTAAACCAGTTACTGATCTAGGAGAGAACCCTTCCCTCTTATCCCATGACTGCCTACTATGCTTAAGAGCCTTTGGTGAGGGACCTTGTCAAAGACTTTCTGAACATCTAGGTACACTGGGTCTCTCTTGTTCACATGCTTGTGTACACCCTCAAAGAAATTGAATAGATAGCTGAGGCATGATTTCCCTTTACAAAAAAATGTTGACTCTTCCCCAACAAATCATGTTCTTCTATGTGTCTGATAATTCTGTGCTTTACTGTAGTGTCAACCAATTTGCCTGGTACTGAAGTTAAACTTGCTGGCCTGTAATAGCTGGGATTGTCTTTTTAAAAAATCAGTGTCACTTTAGCTATCTGCCAGTCATCTGGTTCAGAGGCTGATTTCAGTGATAGGTTACATACCACAGTTAAAATTTCTGCCATTTCATATTTGAGTTCCTCCAGAACTCTTCAGTGATACCATCGTTCCTGGTGACTTATTACTGTATAATTTATCAATTTGTTCCAAAACCTCTTCTATTGGCACCTCAATCTGGAACAATTCCTCAGATTAGTCACCTAAAAAAATGGAAATCTCCCTCACATCTTTTGCAGTGTAGACTGATGCAA
Organism: Emydura subglobosa; assembly: GCA_007922225.1. Lineage (NCBI taxonomy): Eukaryota > Metazoa > Chordata > Testudines > Chelidae > Emydura > Emydura subglobosa. The sequence goes on from ML681564.1 coordinate 584,109, forward strand.
AGAATTCATTTAGCTTCTCTTGGTTGGTCTCATCTTCTTTAAGTGCTCTTTTAGCAACTTTATTGTCCAGTGGCCCCACTGATTGTTTGGCAGGCTTCCTGCTGATGTACTTAATTAAAAATTGTTAGTTTTTGTGTCTTGTGCTAGTTGCTCTTCAAATTCTTTTTTGGCCTGTCTAATTATACCTTTACACTTGACTTGTCAGAGTGTATGCTCCTTTCTGTTTTCCTCAGTAGGTTTTGACTGCTAATTATTAAAAGATGTCTTTTTGTCCCTAACTGCCTCTTTTACTTTGTAATTTAGCCAGGATGATTTTTTTTTTTTTTGGTTGCACTTGCTGTTTGTTTGGTTTTTTTGTTTGGTTTTTGTTTGTTTGTTTGTTTGTTTGTTTTATTATTTGGGGTATACATGTAGTTTGAGCCTCTATTATGGTATTTTTAAAAAGTTTCCTATGCAGTGTTCAGGCATTTCATTCTTGTAACTGTTCCTTTTAACTTCCATGCAATTAGCTTCATTTTTGTTTAGTTCCTCTTTTCAAAGTTTAATGCTGCCATGGTTGTTTCTTTGGTATTTTCCTCCTAAAAATATGTTAAATTTAATTACTTGATGGTCGTCTTTACTAAGCAAGTTCAGTTCTATTCCCCTCTTGGACCAGATCCTGGGCTCCATTTAGGACTAAATCAAGAATCGCCTCTGCCCTTGTGGACTAGCTGCTCCAAGAAGTAGTCATTAGTGGTGTCAAGAAATTTTATCTCTGCACCCCATCCTGAGGTGATGTGCCCAGTCCACGTGGGGATAGCTGCAGTCGCCTGTGTAGTAAGAAGTGAGAGCTTAAGGCATGTAAAACAGGCTAAGGCCTAAATGGAAAAAGCCGAGTGAACAGAAGTATAAGCGGTCACTCAAGTTAACTGAGACTGGTATAGGAAAGTGCTGATTCTGCAAGGTTGTAAGACTGCCAAAATATTACTAAAATATGTAGTAGGTATAAGAGGTACCAAGATACTAACTCTCTGAAATGACACTTTGATGGGTAGAAATGATACATG
>ML681564.1:590154-609958 GCA_007922225.1 Emydura subglobosa
GCAAAGGGAGGGAATAAGGGGATTACCAAGCTCGCAGTTTTCTGTCACGTCAGCGTCCTACTCCTCTGCCTTATCTCCCTGGAACGCTAGCTGGCCGTGGCTCACCCGCTGCGCTCCCTGGGGCTGCAGAGCCGCCGCGCGGCCGCCACCGCCAGCACCCTGGTGGCCCTCCTGGTTTTCATTTTCCACCTGGGTGTCTCGCTGCACTCCCAGGACCTGCCCAGTGCCTTCTGCTATGACAGCTACCCGCTGCAGCCCGGCGTGGCCCGCTTCAACTACTTCCGGGTGGCCGCCGGCTTTGCCCTGCCCTTGGTCATCCTGGGGGTCTCCTACCTCAAGATCTTCCAGGGGGTGCGGGCCAGCAGCTCGCTGGTGGGCTGGCAAAAGGCCAAGGTGAAGCGACTCTCCCTGGGCATGATTGCCATCTTCCTGCTCTGCTTCGCCCCCTACCACCTGCTGCTGCTGGTGCGGACGGTGGCCTCCATCGTGCTGGACAGCTGCGCCCTCTGCTCTTTTGAGTGGCGGCTCCACCTGCCCTTCTCCCTGGCCCTGACCCTGGCCCTGTCCTGCCTCAACAGCGCCCTGGACCCTGTCCTCTATGTCCTCGTGAGCGACAGCATCAAGGGCGACCTGAGGAAGGTATTTGGCTGTGTGGCATGCGCCATGTGCCCGGCATCCAGCACCGTCGCCTCTCTGGCCTTGTGACCGTGGCTAGAGAGGCTGGATGGGGGATCCCTGATGGCACCAGAACAGGGAGCTATCGGATTAGGAACATCAAGGAGACAGAACTGGAGTGGAGGTGTCTGAGGGGTAGCTGGATCCGTGGGGGGATCCCAAAGGCCCAAGGGGAGAGGCAGAGGGCCCAGCAGCAGCTAAGGGGTAGATTAGGTGGCTTGCCAATAAAGCTGCAGAGAGGGGGGCATCATGGGGAGGTGACACTCAGCGGCAGAGGCAACCCACCCTGGAGCAGTCGCTTTCGCTTGCTGGGATTCCAGGTGCTGTGTGGGATTTGGGGGGAGCCCTGCAAAGAATGGGGCACTGGACAGGTGGTGTTCCGAAGGGGGTGAAGGATTATTTAGGGGGACCGAGAGGGAGAAATGAAGACAGGGGAAATGTCTGAAGTAGGAGGACATGATTCTCCAACAGCAAAGCTGGGGGATTCTCTCTTCCAGGGACGGGGCAGAAGCCCCTGTCATCAGGTGCTTCAATCGAGGGGCCCATTGTGGTGAGAAGGGGGCACCTCCCCCCAGCAAGGGATACGGTGTTAACACAACCCTTGTGCACTATCACAGCACTACAGTGTGGCCAGGGCTGAGCGTCACATTCCTGCCCGTGACATTCGCTGCAGCAAACTCCGATGTAAAGCTTTTCAACCTTTTCCTATAGAGACACTGAAAAAGAAGGAAAAAATAGCAGAAGTCCTAAAGGAGACGTTTCTTTTAACAGGGGATCTTATGGCCTTTGGTCATGGAAAGCTGTTCTAGATAAAGCCCCTGTTTGACAGTTTCTTAAATGGCTTGTGAAATGGTATGACCTGTTCTTTTTGGGGGCGGGGCGGAAGGGGATAACAAGGGAGTTCGGATGGTCTGAAGCTGCCGCTGGAATCAATTCTGATTCCTTTAAGACAAACTCACACTAGTGGCTGGGCAAAGAACAGCCAAGATAGAAAATGCAACGTCCGTCGCCAGCGCTGTCTCTCACTCACGGCCTCGCTGCTGGAGAAACACAGGCCCAGCTTAAGGGCTGATCAGCCATTCCAAGACCTGGCAAACTCATAGCACCGTTGGGGCTCTTTAGGGCCTGCTTTCAGCTGCCTTTTTGGTCACCGGCTCACGGTGCCATTGCAAACGCTGGAGTTGCACCGGTTGCGGAGCCAGAAGATGCTTATTACACAGCTTCAAAAGGAGGCAGGAGGAATAATGAGGGCAGGGAAAGTGACACATGTGGGCACGGGGGGAGGTGGGGTGAGGACAGAAGGGAGCAAACCTCCCAGCCCCCGTGTTCAGGATTTAGTTGGAGCAGCTAGAGAAAGATACATTCACGCTGGAGCAGGTGCAGAGACCAATCAGGGCAACGGAGCGCTGACCTGAGGAGAGGAGGGGGAAAGAGGGGGAAAGAGTTGTTTCGTCTCAAACCCAGGCTGCAGGGGGATCCCGTTGTGCCAGTGGGAATCCCATTACGGGGTGGGGTCCTATTTAAGAGAGGGATGAACTAGGGAGGTGAAGGGGGATGTTGGCACCAGAACAAATGGGAGACGCCAAGCAGAGATCATCTGAGGCTGGAGATGAGCAGGTTTCTCCCATCAGAGGAAGGAGGGTCTGCAACAGCTGCCCAATGGGAGCTGTGGCCAGGAGAAAACCAAACTAGTCTTCAAGGTGATGCCAGGGACTGGTGCATGACCCAGGAGGTCCTGTGTGCTGGCAGCATCCTCTGGGGTCCTCCCTCTGGCCTGGTGTGGCCAAGTGGCCTTTCATGCCCAGGATGAGAAAAGCCCAGTGGTGTCACAGGGGTCCTGGGCTCCCAGGAGGCTGTGTGTGGGAAGGGAAGTCACTGTGCCGGTAGAGCTGAGATCCAGATAAACGTACTCCATGCCAGGATGGCAGTGCCACCGATCCAGTGAAATGCCTCCTGGTGACTTCAAGCTTTTCCTCCCATTTCTAGACTCTATCAGCCTGTTGCCATGCTGACCCCTGATGTTCCCAGGGGCCTTGCACCCCTTTTACCATAAACGATGCCTCCTGGATCCATCCATCTGTCGACAAGTTTTCCTGGCTTTTCTAACCCATTTTCGGTAACAAATAGATGACTTTTGCCCAGTTAGACAGCTGACAATCTGGGCGTCTTTCCAATGGGTCTCAGAACGCAGGCCGAGAGAATGTCCTTTACTGTGGGTGATGGTACTGAGATGCTGCTAGCTGCACTCTATGTGGTATAGGCTTCCTGGTGAGTGCCCAGCTAATAAAGAAGGACCATGGTAGCATCCAGGATCCTGAGCGTCATCCTTTCTATTCGCCCATGAGACACACTAGCACACCACATGCACACACCAGATCCACAGGCAAACTCATTCAGGTACAAAATGCAGCAAAGGTCTGGATCCACTGGGGCACGAGACAATGGACGTGCAGGGAGCCACAGGATTTACCAGGCTGCAAAACTGGTTTCAAGTGATGTCGGTGTGCCCCGGGCTGTGATTGAAGTGCTACAGCGGCATCAACAAGCCCAAGATAGAGGTCACATTAGGCCTGTTGTGCTGCATGCTGTACGTAGTTACATGCCATACCCTGAAGGGTTCACAGGGCATGTCTGTGCGTGCTGGAGTTGCAGGTGTCATTTCTGACTCAGGTAGATGTATTGATCAAGCTAGTGTGCAAAAAATCACAGTGTACTTGTGGCTTCCCAGTGGTCGGATACAAAAATACAATCCTGAGCGAGATGCTCACTATGTATTCCCAGCCCCTGCTGTGGCTGCACTGGTATTTTTAGTGCACTAACTCAATCAGACTGTAGCTGGGAAAGTGTGGCTTCCCTTGGAGATTGATACCCAGGGAGAGCCAAACTCCCCCTGGGGGTTGGAACTAGGAAGGCAACAGCTGACTGGATGCTGGTAGGCGGGGCTAGGCCTATAAAACCCAGGCCGGATCACTCAGTCAGAGACCAGCGACCAAGGGAGAAGGACACCTCTGCCATGGTGCTTGAGCCTACAGCCGCATCCAGCAGCTACTTAGAGGAGAAACTGCCAGATCTACCCACAGAGTGGGCCCTGAGGATCTGGACGAACTGCCAGAAGCTAATGAGCCAAAGGATGCCCCTGGATCCTACAACCTGGAGGAGGAGCTGCAGGATCTACCCATGGCATGGGGCCCTGAGGACCTGGAGGCGCTGCCCAAGCTACCAGCCCCTGGTGAGCCAGGTGGGACACATGGAGCCTGGGACATTGAGGAGCTGCCCTCCCCTGAGGACCCCGAACAGTTCCTGAACCTGCTGTCAAGTGACAAGGAACCGAGGTATGGCTCAGGAAACCAGATACTCTAGGGAGAGGGTGGGAAGAAGAAGCCAAGGGAAGCCAACTATAGTATGGCTGAACTGACACTTGCTGTGAGTCAGCATGTTTCAGCTGGAACCCTGCTGACCCAGTGATGGGACACCCTATCACTGACAAGGCCTTGACCTAGGGGTGCACACCCGTTAAGGGCCAAAGCCCGTCCCTTACTGCCTGCTGCTCCCCATCAAAGGGCTGAGTATGGGCTAGCGATCTACCCTGCTAAGGGGTAGAGAGTGCTGCCTTCTGCCCTGCTCTGCCCTGCCCTGCTCTGCCTAAGGGCCAGGCCATAGACTGCTGCTCACCCTGCCAAGAGTCTGAGACTGTTTGTCTGCCTGCCCTATAGAAGGGCCTGGCCACAGACTGCTACTCACCCTGCCAAAGGCTTGAGACTGTGTGGCATCACTGGCCCTATAGAAGGGCCGGGCCAGAGACTGCTTACTCACCCTGGCAAGGGCTTGAGACTGTACTCTCCCAGTGCCGGCCTTCCCTGACAGAGGGCTAGGCCTGTGGCTAGTTCCTCGTCCCTCTGGGGCTAGAGACTGCTTCCTCCCCTTGCTAGCCTGCTCTGCTAGAGGGCTAGTGTAAGCTGATTTTTAGTTGCTTGACCACAGTTACTCAATTTTAGCTAGCCCCCTTGTTTTTAGAGACAGGCCAGGCCATTCCACTCTGTGCAAGGATCATGGAAAGTTTGCTGGAGTACAGAAGGAGAGGAATGCAGAAGGAGATAAGCCTCAGCCGGATTAAGCAAGCTACGTAGCCTTGATAGATAAGATGTAGCTAACTGTAAAGTAGCAATAAGGTATAAAACTGTCTGTAATCCTTTGTTCGGATCTTTTTCCACTGTCCACATGTGGGCTTGGGAATTGACCTTCTGCAGAATAAACGCTGTTGGAGATTGTCCTGACTGAAATCCTGTGTGGGTCTCTTATCGGTGCAGGGTAACGATCCTCACTTGGAATCTTTTTCCAACAATTTGGCAACTACGGCAGGACATGCTCTGCATGCCAACCACGAGTTCCTGCTCTGGACAACACCTCAGCTGGCACTGGGTGAGTTCACCCTGAAGGTTTTGAAAAGGGAGTGGAATTCGGTGGAAGGCTGTAAAGCATCGAGACCCTTTGAGTCTCTCAGTCTCCAGGGATTTCAGGTATCTCTATGTTTTGTGTTTGTTGTCTGTTTCTTTGTACTTGACAGGCTTTTCTCTTGGGAGATTCCAAAAAGGGCACCCTAGCATCATCCTTGACGATGGCGATGTGTTGAGTTTGAGGGCTCATTAACGCAAAAGTCCAGGGTGGCAGAAGTTTTTTTTTCGTGCATGGAATCTCCCTACCCTTTATTTGGTCTGTACCTTTAATTTTGCTTGTGATAAAATTCCTCCAGCGGTGGGTTGAACAGATATATGCATATCCCCAATTGTTCTGTGCACAGGGTGTCGACAGGGTGTGCTTGGGAGAAATACATGCTGGTTTAAATATGAAGATAAGGGTTCGGATCAGATTCTCTGACCTGTTCTTAAAAGAACAAAACCGAGTGCTGTGTTAACACGAAATGCATGCAAGTGTATGTGGAGAGTGATAGTGCAGTGGACGGGAGATGGGGCTCGGTGGCAGTAAAATCCCCGAGGGCAGCCCTTCGGAGCAGTGTTAGCAGCATGGTCTGTGGGAAAGTTACCAGTACAAAAAGGAATGAAAAAAGCTCAAGCTAAAGAACTTAGCACGGAATGGTAGAAATATTATAGCAATGATACCCAAATTTGGCCCTCACAGGGTACTTGTATTTGAGGGTATTAGTGGTATTTTTGTGTGTATAATAGTAGTTATAATGCTTTAAATGTTGCTTTAAATGTACTGCAAAAGAAAGGCAAATAGGTTTGCTGAAACCAGAACAAAAACAGCAGTGTATAATATGTATGCTTAAATAAGAAAAATGGAACAAAGTTTAATGCAGTGTGGTGCTTTGCAGCACCAAAGGGGGGGAGGGAATTGTAGAAGTAAGGATTGGGTCCTTAAGAATCCTGGTTCGAACAACATGGCTTATGGGTAAAAGGAGAGAGGGGGCTGAAGATAAAATGCAGACAGGGTGAAAACTCTAAAGAAAGACTGCATGAATCCCGGGTAAGGAGTCTAAAGGACTCCCCCCCCCCAAAAAAAATTGAAAATTCAGATAAAGGAGTATATAGAGGGGTTGAGGCCAGGGTCGGGGAGTGGGACGTGGTACCTTTTTGGCCCCAGGAGATTCCTCCTGCCACTATTGTGGACAGTTGGGACACTGGAAAGCAGAATGGCCAAAGCGATCTGGCCAGTCGGAGTGGACATTTGGGCCACCACCACCTCCTCTCCGAGACCAGACCCAACCTTTATATTAGGACAGCCTGGGGAACAGTAACTTCATTAATGCACCCTTTTTGTTAATAGATTAATCAGGTCTTTATGTGTCTTGTCTTATTGATGGGAAACCAGTAAAATGTTTTATAGACATGGGAGCCAGCAGATCCATCTTAAAAGTTCAGGAGTTTTCTCTATTGCCTTATCAACAAAGAATGTAAATGCAGTAGAAATTTTAACCAATTAATGCTGCATCTAGTGTCTAAACCACTATCTGTTTCTTTGAGACCTATTTCTAATCAGCATGCTTTTCTTTTAAGTTCTTATTCTCCAGTTAACCTGGTAGGTAGAGATTTACTTTGTAAAATTTGATTGTACTATTTATTGTTTACCAGATGGGATTTATTTGTTATTTTCCTTGTGAAAATGAAAATTCTGTTTTGGCTGTATTTCTTGAACAAGGACAGGGATCCTGAAATATCCAGCATACAAAAGGAATACATCCTGTGATTATATCTCTCCTTAAACAAGGAATTATTGTGCCTACTCGAATCTTCTGTGACACCTCAATTTTCCCTGTTAGGAAACGTGGAAAAATGTTTATTGCTTTGTGTAGGATTTAAGAGCTGTTAATTCTGTTGTTTTACCTTCCTTTCCTGTTGTGAAAATTTAGATAATATAGTGTTTACAAAAGGTTTTATTTTGATTCAAATATGAATGATTTGCTCTTAGCCCTTCCTTCTTTAACAGCCTGTAAAATAATTATTTAACTCTGCTTCCTGCTCTGGCTAATAAGGGATACAAAGCCTCTAAAGGAAAATTGCAACTTCGTCTGTCCCAAGTTCATTATTTAGGCCATGACATTTCCGCAGGTGAACGATGCCTTTCCAAAAATCGGGTACAGGATATCCTGCAGGTTCCTAAACCTACTACTGTGTCACAAATGAGAACCTTTTTGTTGGTATGGCAGGCTATTGCCACCAATGGATTTTGGGCTATGCCTCTGTTGTTAAGCCTCTGCAGGAACTCACTCGACTTGAGATTTCTGAACCTCTTCCCTGGTCTTCCGAGACATAATAAGTTTTTTACCTCTTTAAAATATGCACTGTCTAGTGTACCAGCACTTGGTTTGCCTGATTATTTAAAACCGTTTATATTGTTTTGTCATGAAAAATGGGTTTGTTTTAGTTGTCCCCATACATTTGTTTTAGGTGTCCCCATACATTTAGTCAGCAAAAGATTTTTGAAGGAATTGATCCCTCGCTTTGGGATCCCTCTGTCTACCAACAGTAACAGGTCAAGTTGTAAAAGAAGTTTGCAAGGCTCTTGATATCCAGCAGAACTTTTATTGCCCATATCACCCTCAGTCTGCAGGGGCAGTGAAAAGACAGAATGGTGTTCTGAAAAATAAACTAGTCAAAATTTGCCATGAAACCAGCCTCAAATGGCCAGATGCCCTGCCTTTAGCCCTTATAATTATAGATCATCATGTAACAGAAAGACTGGACTATCACCACACGAGATCCTAATGGGCTGACCCATGAGACTTTCTAGCTCTCCACCAGTATCAACTCACCTAATGGATATTAATTTAGCTGATAAAACTGATTTGACTTATTGTCAAGCATTAATGAAGTGTGTTAAGGCTTTTCGTTCACAGGTCCAAGAAGCCCTTCCCCAAGACCCTCAAAAAGCATGTCATGATCTACAGCCCAGTGATTGGATTCACATAAAGGTCCACCAAAGAAAGACAGCCCTGGAACCATGTTGGAAAGGCCCACTCCAAGTACTTCTCACCACCAACACTGCTGTAAAGCGCCAAGGTTACCAGTCCTGAATACATGCCTCACACTGTAAAAGAACCTCTGCACCTGTAATGACAAGGTCAGAGGAGCAGGGTGCAAGTGCTTGTAACCTCTCCCCTGCTCAAGAAAAGGACTTGCCACTCCACAGCGAAGAGGATTTGAAACCACTCCAGAGCAAAGAGGATATACCACGATGTCATCCCTACCACCTCAGGAAAAAACACTTAAAACTTCCCCCGATCACTGGTTCCCTAAATGAGTATGGCTAGTGATCTTCTGGATGTTCTGTATTGGCCTTATCTGGATGACTCTCTTCTGATCCAAGTTCCTGATTAACAGTACACCTGTCGAGGAAATCCCCAAGGTCCATGGGGAAGACCAACAACCTGATGATTTTGAGGTACAATTAAAACTTAAGCAACTAAACCATAAAAGACAATGCTTCTTGGACTATACTGACACATCTTTATAATTAATTAATCAACTACAAACAGATTTAAATGTGTCTAATTGTTGGATTTGCAGTCATGTTCCCTTGCATTTTAAAGAAGGTATACCCGTGGTTCTGATTGTGTTAAACACCACACATATAGTACAAGGGGTTACCATTCCTTTTCCTAACAAAACACCCCCACACTACCCCAGGGTAGGCTCCGGAACCGAAGAGCAATCACTGAGGCCCAACGGTATTGGGGTGTCACCTTGCCCCAGCTTGGAGTTGCATACACTGTCAAGGAAATAAGGTGCGTTGTTGGTGTACTTGAAACAGTGGCCAATGCCACTACCCAGCGTTTTAAAAACATAGCCACTGAAATAGGTAGTATCCAACAAATGGTTCTGCAGAACCGAATGGCCCTAGATTTTACCTTAGCAAGCAAGGGGGGACTATGTGCCCTGATAGGACCCAAATGTGTTTACATACCAGATAACATCCATGATATTTTCACACAAGCCGAGCATATCAGAAAAAGTAGCAAAGCTCCATGAAACAGATCGATGGGGCCTATGGGTTCCAAACTTTTCTACATCATGTCACTTGTATTTAAGGGTATTAGTGGCATTTTTGTGTGTATGTAAGGAGTTATAATGCTTATAAAATGTTGCTTTAAATGTACTGCAAAAGAAAGGCAAATAGGTATGCTGAACCCAGAACAAAAACAGCAGTATATAATATGTATGCTAAAAGAAGAAAAATGGAACAAAGTTTAATGCAGTGTGGTGCTTTGCAGCACCAAATGGGGGGAGGGGGGAGGGAGAAGGCAAAGGGAAATTGTAGAAGTAAGGATTGGGCCCTTAAGAATCCTGGTTCGAACAACATGGCTTTTGGGTAGAAGGAGAGGGGGGGCTGAAGATAAAATGCAGACAGGGTGAAAACTCTGAAGAAAGAATGTAAACTATACTGAGAAGCTGAAAAAAACAGCTTGCTTGGCAGTCTGCCTATGTCTGTAGCCTTGGCCACGATAAAAAGTTATCTGTGACCCTGTGATTCTTTATTTTGAATATATGTAATATCTGCTTTTGGAGGCTGAGAAGGAGACTGACTGACTGACTGACATTCAGGGGCTCTCTCTCTCCCCGCATGTGCTGGTACTTGAACAGGACCCTGATGAGCCCAAACTAAATGCGGAGTGAAGCTTTGTTCCTTCCACCGTTCTTGCTGCTGTGACTCGAAGATTGCAAATGCGAATGCTAACCCAAGTCGAACTAGTAAATATTAAGCGTAGGCTGAATCAAAGTTTACCTGCAATGAGTCATTACTAAGTGGCTTAGTAAGACTCAAAGGGGGGAATTGTAAGACATGAAATTTTTGAGTTAGCCTAAGTGACTCCATTTTGTCTAGCTGTAACCTCAGGATTGCAAAAGGCCCCTGTTATCAGTTAAAGCAGAACATCCCTGGAAGATCCAGATAGTTCCAGTTAGCAATCAAAGGAATGCATCAGCAAAAACATAAAACAAAAAACTAGTGCAGGGACCAATCACCTTTACCACATAGCCTTATCTTCTTCTACAACCTTGTATGATTGCCAAGTATGCCTGTGTAAGTTAAGCTACTGCGCATGTGTGTTTGCTGTTTTTATGCTTGTAAAAATATGTAGTAAGGCTTGTTTTTGGGGTCTTATGTTCACTGGCCACCTTTGGCTATATGGAGTTAAGGTTGAAAATCAATATCTATAATTTAGGGTAAAATATATGACTGGGGTGTAATCAATTTCCCAAAACCTAGCATTATAAACCCAATTAAGGTTAATCTTAAAAGAAATCCAGACGTGGAAGTGAAGCTCTGCACTGCAGAACCCCCATAGTCACCTCTGTGACGTGATTATGGTATGTTTTGTACAATGCCTACCTTGTGAGATATCCTTCGAAAATGTCTTGATCTGTTGAACATGAATATCCTGTTGGATTGCATGTGCTACCACAGTCTGTGAAGTTAGGAAATATTGTTATATGTGTTACTGAAATAGGTTGGGAGATGCTACAGCCAACCTTTTAGTTACAATAAAGGACCAGCCAGACATATGCTAATGGCCCATTAAAAGGGAATCTGCTCTGCCAATGGCAGAAGTCCTAGAGATTTCTCAGAGAGAGCACATAGGCAATGGAGACTGACTGTCCAGTGGGGGCTGCCTGGCCCCCACGTCACAGAGAGGATCTTTCTAAAAGCTAGGAGAAGGTATAAAAAGAGAGACGGTGACATCCCTTGGCCTTCCTCCCCCTTATCCCATCTCAACACCTGGAAGAACACCTGGAAGACAAAGACCTTGAACTGAGGAAGGGTGGTCCCAGGCTGGGAAGTAGCCCCAGCCTGTGTATTGAGGAACTGTAACCTGCTCGTACCATTTGTCAGAGTGAGGCATTGTTTGATTCAACTCTTGCTTAGACGAAAAATTTAGGATTTAGAAGGTGCGTTTGGCTTTTATTTTCTGAAGGTAACAATCTCTGACCTTTATGCCTACCATTTACAATCATATATAATCTCTCTTTCTGTAGTTAATCAACCTGGTTTATATTTTAACTAAAACAGTGTGTTTTGGTTGAAGTGCTTGGGAAATCTCAGCTCAGTTTACAAAGGCAAGTGCGTGTCCTCTCCACATTGAGTGAGGGGTAGATTGTGCGATGAACTTATACTTGCCAAGCTTCTGAACAGGGCAAGATGGTGCAGTTCTGGAGTGCAAGGCTGGTGCACTGGGAGGAAATGGCTGGAGTCTCTCTGCTGATGACTTATGAGTGGCTGAAAAATCATTCATGTAACTCATCTGGGTGTGCTCCCTGCCTGTGGATGTCTGTGTAAATGCAGTGCCTGCCGGAGGTTGTAGCTTGACATTAGAATCACAGTGTGAGAGGCATCCCAGGCTGGTCAGACAGAGGCTCAGCAGTCCCGCAGTCCAGGTTTCATGCCAGGGACCACATCACAATAAATAACACAGATTTCTTAAAAGAATCCAAAAGTGTTAAATAATCTTAACTCTGTACTTTGAGACTACACAATACTCACACGATTAAGTTCAGTATTTGTGATCCCAGAAAAGATTAAGCAGATTTTTATAGGCATGTTAGAAAATTTTTCCAACCTATTTTGTCGCAACAAGATATAGTTAACTTTAACTCTGGATTTCCTGGGTTTATAATGCTTCATTATGCGTATACCATAATGGGTATACCATACTCTGTGATGTCTTTACTGAATATTATTGGCTGTATTCTCAATCTTAACTCCATTTTATTGCAGTTATTGCCTGGGAATTTCCAGGTGTGTGTTAATCAATAATTCCATGCATGAAAAGCAAACAAGAACCCTAACAATAATGTTACCATGTGATATTTATGATGACCGGAAGATATGAATTATCAGCCTTTAGTCATGTAATGAAGTTTAACGATATGCACTCACTGTCTAAGCCACTCTAGAGCAGCGCAAAGAAAGCCAGAGCTATTATTTACAGATGGTTTGTACTGTCAGAGAAATGCGAAGTAGCCGGAGTGAGTGTATATCAGTTTTCCCTTCTGCCTCTTGGCCCTCGTTATCCTCACTTGCTCAGCCAGTTGAGAAGATCTGGTGCAACTAGCAGCTTTTTTTGGAGAAAAAATATGATTCATAGACACTTTTTGCTGGTTTCCATAACTGAAAGTTGAGCTGTCAACAGAAGCTGATGCATAAAATAGTCAGAGAAACTCGCCCAGAATTGCCCTCTCTCAAATTGGCAGCCATGTCTCATTGTTTTCAATGAGTGGGAAGCCAAGACTCAGTGCTTATTCCAATTCTCCCAAGGCAAACTCAGTCATTGTCTAACATGAGTCGATTTTCGAACCACCCTGAGCAAGTGCCATTCCCTGCTTAAAAGTATTTTCTACGTATATTCTTCATATTTACCTGCATTGGAAAATGAAGCAACAAACATCATTACAGTACCCACTCTAATGCACCGTGAATAATCTGCCTCTAGGTGGTGTAATACAGTCTATAAACATATATACAATATCATATCATTTTATAATCCATACCAGCTGTCGTACCACAGTGGGGTGCCTCACACAAATGTAGGAAGCAGCACAACTAAAATTTACATTCAGTTAAGAGAGAATCACGCAGGGTCATTGAGTCACCTCTCTGGAAAACTGAAGGTGCCAAATCGTCAGATGTCACTTGCACTGATTCCAAAGGGCCTTCCGGTACTTGGAAGGGAAGATGTTTTCACAACGGATATTGGCGAACAACTGATGCACCCATCCCTTTCTCTAGGCCCAATACCTCTCTCATCACAGCAGCTTCTGTTCTTTCTTTCTTCCAATTTACACTCCTTCCCATTGCAGCTGGGGGGAAAGTATGGCCCGGTGTTCACAGTGTATCTGGGCCCTCAGCGAGTCGTGGTTCTTTGCAGGTACCAGGCTGTGAAGCAAGCCCTGGTGGATCATGGTGAGGAGTTTGGTGGAAGAGGAAGAATGCCCACACTGGACAGAATCTTCCATAGTTATGGTGAGTGAGAAAGCAATATGGGCTTGCAACATGGGCAGCTGTCTCATTCTTCCTTGTGGATGGTTGTCAACCTACAAACCATACTGAAGCATCACCTCTCCCTCTGCGCCACTCACCAGTTGGGTACAGCTGGTCAGGAATTTTTCAGCTAAGATGTTTTTTTGCTGGAAAATGTTGATTTGCTGAAATGGAAACTTTTTGCAGAAACATCTCCCTTATGACAACACTTTGGCTGGGGATGGCTTGCCAGCCACAGGATGGATTTTCTGGTCAAGGCCTGATATTTTGGGCAGTCATCTGGGATGGAGGAGACGCAGGTTCACGTCACTGCTCCAAATCAGGCAGAGCAGGGACGAGAACCTGGGTCTGGTGCCTCACTCGGGAGTGCCCCAGCCATTGGGATGTATTCGGAGAGTGGGTGTAACCCTTCTGCCAGACCGAGTCGGCAGCAGCAAGGGCCAGGTTCTATATCTAGAGGTCCCTCTCAATGATACAGCACCAAACTGGCTTGAGCCCCCACCCAGTCACCTTGGAAATTACACACTATCCCCTAGGTGCCCCCCAAAGGGCAATACTTCCCCTCTCATAAGCACAGAGTCTGAGTGTAAAAACTAAAGCTTTTAATAGCAAAAGAGAGGTAACACAGCACTGGTTTGGGAAACAGTGCAAACAGAGTTCATGAACTCAATGAACCAAACCCATTCCAGAGTACAGGGTGTGTTCTTCGCCTCTCCTTTCCTTCTTCTCCCTGTACTGGACGGCATAATTGCAATGTCCACCTCTTGGGTGTGGCTCCACCCCCTAGGCCACTCCTGTCCAACACAGGCTTGACCAGGCCCCCTCTGCTGCTATCTCCTACTAACTTCGGGCCTCGCTGAATCACCAACTGGTGGCAGCAAGCACGCCTGTTTCCCACTGACTGCTGGCTCCGACCGCACCTGGCTCCCACTGACTGCACCAGGCTGGCACCGGGCTCTCCACCAGCCGCACTGGCACCGACTGTGCCGGCCTCTCTGCCGACCACACCAGGCTGGCACCAGAGTTGCCTGGGGCTCACTCAGTTCTGTTAGTTGTCAGGCAAGGTTTCCCTGATCCTCTACTGGTTCAGCTCTTAGTGATTTCAGCTCATGGGTAAACCTCTTGCTGACATACAGGCAATGTCCCTGCTTTCAAGAAGCAAAAGACTCCAAGATGAGTCATTACATCTACCTTTTAACAATGAGAGGAGAGAGTCACTCCATGCCTGGGGCAGCCCTTTGCCAGGAACAGTGCAATCCCCATAACAGACTTTTCTACCTTCCCCTTTACAAACCTGAAACATCTGTCTGCCACCCTTGTGAAGCTCTGTTTAGTTTAGGGTGCAGATTCTATCATAACAAACTAAGCACAGTTCTGCTGACATCTGTTCATACAATTGAAGGACAACATTTCATTACCCCAGTAGTTAACACAAAAGTGGTTTGTAGCCCAAAACCAGCCCTGCTAACCATTTCCCATTATGCTCAGCACCTAGGTAAGTTATGCTAAATACTTAATTGTAGTCATGCCGATACAAAACCCAAAATAAAGTGCCCCCTTTTCAGCTGCTGAGCAGGGAGAGTGCCACTGAGACTCTCAGACGTGGCTTACACAGGCACTCACTCATATTTCTTTTTGTTTGACTGGTTGTTTTTTTGTGACAAATTTTCAAAGGTCTCATGTTTGTTCCACAGTGGAACAAAAACAAATTTCAAAAGCTCAAAATCATTTGCACGGTGAAATTTTTGTTTTCCAGCCAGCCCTGCGACTGAGTCCCGAAAATATTTGCAAACTGGTAAAGACAGAAGCCTCAAAGTATGCAGTTAGGTAGAGAAAGTACCTAAGACAGAGTGGTTCTTAACTAACCTCATTCAGCTCACTCTGGCCAAGAAATCTGGCTGCAAGCCCTGCAAGAACAGTAGGCAACAAGCAAAGAGATTTTGGACTCACTTGGGAGAAATTTCTGGTAGGGACCTCCAGATCTCTTTAAGATTTGCCCATCCTCTCTTATTGGAGAGGGCATTCGCAGGGCTTGGTGGAAGCAATAGATAATAAATGCCAGAGGTCCCCTAGGAACTGTCCAACTTCATCCTGATAGCCATGTGGGATCAGGGGCCTATACCATCAAAACGAACCATTGATATTGGGTTCCTCCGTTTTGGAGTGCCTCCGAGGCACGGCACTTGCAATTCCAGTTGAAGGTGATGGAAGCTTCCGGTGTTCAGACCCCAAGTGTCTCAAGCTGGACAACCAAAATCAATGGCCACCCGGGTCGACGCTGGACAACACCTATGGTTTCCGAGCCAGTCCGTCTCCTCTATTGTTTCCTAAAGTCCATTCACCTGTGCTTTGTCTAATAAAGTCCCCCACTGTTTCAACTCGACCCCTCTCCTCAGAACCTGTGTATCACGCTAGATAACTGCTCTCTGCCTCGCTTGGGGCTAACAGCCTTCTGATCTCTGTAGACCATCGTTGTCTCTGGAGCTGCCCTGAGCCACGTTCCATAGATGAGTCTGTGTAAGTTCTCTCCAGGCCCCCATCACTAAAGCAGCTGCGTTTCTCACATGGTCCATCCCCAGCATACCCCAGGAGGTAGGTGCATAGCCGTATTCACATTTTACACAGGAGAAACTGAGGTACTTACACGTGAGTCACTTCCCCTGTAAGCACTTCAGTGACTCATCTATAACATGAGAATTATACAACAGACAGGGGAGCTGGCGGCATACTGGAACCTGAAGCCAGACTGTTTGGGTCCTAGCCTAGCACTAAAGCCACAAGACCAGGTTTCTTTTAGCTCGTTTAACTTTCCCTTATGTCTCTCTGCCACACTTTGATCACTTTTGTTGCCATTCTCCAAACTCCTTCCAGCTCCAGACTGCCTCCTTCCACATAGTTAGCATGTCCCAGCCTGGATCTACATGTCTAGACTAGGTGCATCTCCTAACACCAGATGTCAAAACGCAGGAGCAGAAAGATGCAAAGACGGAGTAAAACTGCTTCATGAGAACGTGCCCAGTTGCTAAATGAACATGTCTGATGCCAAGAAAGCAAGGGATGTGTCCAGGGGGAAGGAAGGAGGTGTTTCCTAAGCAACGTTGAGCCGATTTCACCGGATACAGCATTTAGCAGAGTCAGGTCTGTTTTGCAATGGCAGAATTAGAGAACAATGACTTCTCCTTTGGAAATAAGTCCCAGCAAGACAGCAAAACCAGTTTAGCTATCCCACCAATCCACTGAATTTTCAGTTTGGAAGAACGTTACTGACTACAATCTTCCTGGCTGATTGTCAATTGTCCCTTGGTTCCTTCTTTTTTTTCTTTCTCCCTTCCTCAGGACTCATCTTTGCTAATGGAGAGCAGTGGAAATAGCTCCGCCAGTTCTCCATCGTGACATTGAGGAATTTCAGGATGGGGAAAAGAAGCCCTGAAGAAAGAATCACAGAAGAAGCTCAGTGCCTAGTGGAGGAGATCATGAAAACCAAAGGTTTGTTGCATTGGAGTTGCAATCGCTTGACGTTAAGGGCCTTGTTGGAGGATCTAGGTTTTCCACATGACTTTTTCCGTGACTCTCAATGCAGAGAAGGGGTTGGGGGGTCTCCATTGCTCTCTCTGGAGACTCTTTGCACTGAGCTCTTCTGAAAAGCTGGCACGTAGAGGCAGGCCTACTGGACCCTACTTCTCTCTCTACCTCTCTCTCACTTCGTGCCTTGGGCAACTGACATCAGCGGCCTGGCTCTGAGCTTCTTCAGCTCCAGAACAGAGGCAGACAGGAAATTGAGAGATTTCAGTTTCCAAGAGTTTAAAAAGTCCTTCCAGTTCCCTCACTCACGCACACAGAGAGCAGCCTCACTCCAAGGAGAGGGTGCTGCTTTTATCAGCTAGGGTCATTCTCTGTCCTGTGGCCCCCACTGCACAAGGCTACAGTGCCCCAACTGTCCTAGAAGCTGATCACACTCTGCTCCTCTGCGCCAAGTTCTCCCTTTGACCCCAGCCATCCTGTCGGTCACGCCATCGCCAGCATCCTCTCCACCATCACCTTCAGGGAACACTTCAACTACCAGGATGAGAAATTCACAAACGTAATCAACGTCATCCAGGACCTCTTCCTGGAGCTGAGTACCCCCTGGACACAGGTGGGTGATGTTCTCTGGGGTGGCAGGGCCTGCACGCCCCTGTGTCTGTACCGTGGAGTGAGAGCGAGGGAAGGCATTCTTGAAAGGAGAGAACAGGGAGGCAGCTAGGGATCCAGGCTGGATTTTCCGAGATGTTTAGGTCCCTAAAGATGCAGAGAGGCCTGTGGAAGGATTTTCAAGAGCACCTAAGTACGCTAAACACCTAGCTCCCAGTGTGACTTGGACATCTCCCTGTGTCTTTGCGGATCTAGCCCTTCATCCCTGACCACGCCCCGACCTTCTCCAGTACGATGGAGGGCTATCACCCAGGAGCTTGAGCCTGCAAGGGACTCATCCCTCCCTCTAGCCTCGATGCACCGCTCAGCTACTAGTGTCTCATGCTGAGCTCATCCCTTGTCTCTTCTGCCTTCCTGGGCCCAGTCTGACTCTCACCGGTCAGTGGGACCCTATGTATCAATGGCAAAGCAGGAGACGTGGTCTAGCACTCCTGCTTGCTGCAGTGCTTCTTACCTATACCTTAGGGGTGTGGGGCAGCCTGTCTGAGGGATCTAGCGAGCACACATCACCCCTATTCTTAACCCTGTGATTAACTTTGCCTATGCATGGAAACTATCTGACAGCACAAAAATCGGGCCGGGGGAAACCTGTTTCCGCAGGTCAGAAAATCAGACCCTGGGATCCCAGTCTAGCAGGTGGGCAGCCTTCACGGGGAAGGGAGCAGAAAAGTGAGGGATGGGTCCTCCCACCTAGCACCAAAGATGCAGGTGGGGATCCAGAGTTTGCCCACACTAGCCATTTTATCACTAGCATCCTGGTATCTGGTATCCGAAAAGCCCCAGCTGATGGAGTCAGGAGTTATGTGTTAGACTCTTCGCTTGCTTTTATTTATAAAATAAGTTTGTCCTTGTGTGTGCAGGCTCAACCAAGCAGAAGGCCAACGAAAAGATCCCAAGAGCCAGTGTTATTCTTTTTTGAATCTCAGGCTTTTTAAGCCAGGTCTCAAGATTTTGGGGGCCTGATTCATAATTTTTGACTGCCTGGGGATCCCTGATGCTTGAAACTGCTGAGGTCTGCTGCTGCCCTGCTCTGAGCCAGAAGTTGGAGTAGCGAGATAGAGATCCACTATGTGTCTGCTCAGCTGGCATCCCCTCGGCCCCTGGTACCTACGAGCAGCAGCTGCAGCCTTTTCCCAGATGACATCCAGTTGTGTGGGTGGGAATGCAAGAGCGGCTTCCCGCCATGGCATTGCCCAAGATACCTGACTCTGCACCAGCCTGGAACTGAGCCTGTGGCAAAGCATTTCCTTCATGCTGGCTGGCAAGGTTTGGGACACAGTCCAAGCTGAGAGAGCCAAATGTCTCTCCCCCCCCTCATTTCCAGTCTGCTAACGGAGCTTTCTGCTTCCCCGCGCTTTCTCCCGCCTTCCCCGCGCAGCTCTATGAGATGTTTCCAGTCATCATGCAGTTCTTACCTGGACCCCACAACCAAATTCTGAAGGATGTCAAGGTGCTACATGATTTCTTCACCAAGAGGCTGCAGATGAACCAGGAGACCTTGGATCCCAGCTGTCCCCGGGACTACATTGACTCCTTCTTCATCAAGATGGAAGATGTATGGGGCAATATCTTAGGAGGCATCTCCAGTGGCTTCCACAAGAGCTTAGTCCTGGACTCTGGGATGCTCTGGAGCACAGACTGGGAACCCCAGAGCAATACCGCATCTGTCTGTGTCCAACAGTTTTACAAAGAATCCCCTTTATGATCAACACAGCCAAATCTGGCTTTTCTTTACCTTGAGGAACATTACAAGTGCAGGCAGTCCATCCGAGCACGGGCCATATTCCCTGTCATTGTTTTCCTGGGGCGGGAGTTTGGCACACTGGGCCCAATACCCTACAGCCCTACATCATGGGCAGTTATTCACATAAATGCGTAGCAGCTGTTGGAAGCGTCTTATGCCCACTCGATTCTTTCTGGTGCAAACGACCCCTCAAGGTGCAGGGCAATGGAGAGTCCAGCCCGTTGTTCCCAGCCAATGTTTTGCAGGCAAATCATCCACGCACTCAAGCCACAGAATCAAAACCCCTTCACACACAAATTGGCAATAGAGCGTGCAAAACCAGCACATGGGAGAGGTGTGCACACCTGGGCAAAGCTGTGTGTCCTGAGCAACCTCCACGCTTTGACCTATGGTATTTTGGTAGAGCAATAGGAGTGTTTTGATCTGAGGTTTTAATGCTGCTTCTTGATTTAAAATACTATATTAGAAATACTGAAAAATCAAAGTAAGGTCCTCATTGCTTTTTCAGGTTAACTCACAAGTATATTGGTCTGGCCGTGAAACCATAGATCTCAACCATGAATTCTGACTATGCAAATATTTCTCTCTTATGTTTGCCACTCGGTTGATTGGACATAGTCAGCTATAGTTTCTTTTTATATATATATATATATATATATATATATACATATATCCTCTTTCTAGGAAAAGCAAAATCCATGG
>ML681564.1:610058-647274 GCA_007922225.1 Emydura subglobosa
GTGAATTCCACACAAAGAACCTAGTGCTGAATGCTTGTTCTTTGGTGGGACAGAGTTGGTGAGCTCCACCCTGAGATACGGTTTCCTGCTCCTTATGAAATACCCAGAGATACAAGGTAATTAGTAGGGCTGGTCTAAATGTTTCTGACAGCTTGGGTTTTCCCCTCTATTTCAACATTTTTTTCAAAATGAAGAGTCCAGAGAACAGCCACATTCCAGTTCGACAGTTTTGGAGTACAACTTTCCAACTATTCATCTTGAATTTTTTTTTTTTTTTTTACTTTATACAATGGCAAATCAGAACAAAATGAAAATGTCAGGATTGAAACAAAACGGTTTTGACACAAAATGATTTTTTTTTTTTTTTGGAAAACTTTTTTTTATTTGGCAGGATATTCCTAAAATCTTTGGTTTTGTTCCATTTTGGAATGGAAACAAAGTTTGAAATCACCGAATTTCCCACAAAATGGACATTCCGCTTGCCATTGTTTTGCTATCAGCTGTTACTCAAACGGTGCTGAACTGAATGGAGACTATCATTAACTGAGACAACCACATGGACCAGAGAGCATCGACAGAGTCCTTGTCTGGCCTCTTTCCCTGTCTTTAGCCTCATTTATGGAAGCACTGACTTCAAACTCTCTGTGCTTGTTAGCTCTCCACCTGTCAAACAGGGATAATATTCTTTTGCAGCTTCTCTAATTACATTTTAAGCTTTTAAGGCAGAGATGTCTCACTATAAGTATGTAAACAGTCAGCACAACGGGGCCCTCATCTCAGCCTGGACTTCTAGGTGCTAGTGAAACACTAATAAGAATGGTTCAGGCAGCAGCAGGGCAGATACCCATGACCTGCCCCTACACAACAACGTTGTGATGGATTTTTGTGCCACACATTCCCTGTACCCGTATCATAGCCCCTGCTGTGATGTCTTGACAGGAAAGGTGCAAGAGGAAATTGACCATGTCATCGGTAAAAATTGCAGCCCAGCCACTGAAAACCGAGGCCAGATGCCCAACATCTTCATTAATGATCTGGAGGATGGGGTAGATAGCACACTCAGCAAGTTTGCAGATGACACTAAGCTGGGGGGAGTGGTAGATACTCTGGTAGGTAGGGATAAGATACAGAAGGATCTAAACAAACTGCAGGATTGGACCAAAAGAAATCTAATGAGGTTCAACAAAGAAAAGTGCAGAGTCCTCCACTTAGGAAGGAAGAATCCCATGCACAGCTATAGACTGGGGACCGACGAGCTAGGCAGCAGTTTTGCAGAAAAGGACCTGGGGTAACAGTGGATAAAAAGCTGGATATGAGTCAGCTGTGTGCCCTGGTTGCCAAGAAGGCTAATAGCATATTGGGCTGCATTAGGAGGGGCATTGCCGGCAGGATGGGGGAAGTGATTATTCCCCTCTATTCGGCATTGGTAAGGCCGCATTTAGAGTATTGTGTCCAGTTTTGGGCCCCCCACTACAAAAAGGATGTAGACAAGTTGGAGAGAGTCCAGCGGAGCGCAACAAAAATTATTAGGGGGCTGGAGCACAGGACTTATGAGGAGAGACTAAGGGAACGGGGCTTGTTTAGTCTGCAGAAGAGAAGAATGATGGGGGATTTGATAGCAGCCTTTAACTACCTGAAAGGGGGTTCCAGGGAGGATTGGGCTAGGCTGTTCTTGGAGGTGGCAGATGACAGAACAAGGAGCAATGGTCTCAAGCTGCAGTTGGGGAAGTCTAGGTTGGACATTAGGAAAAAGTTTTTTACCAGGAGGGTGGTGAAGCACTGGAATGGGTTACCTAGGGAGGTGGTGGAATCTCCATCTTTAAATGTTTTTAAGCTGAGGCTTGACAAAGCCCTGGCTGGGATGATATAGCTAAGGTTAGTCCTGCTTTGAGCAGGGGGTTGGACTAGATGACCTCCTGAGGTTCTTTCCAACTCTAATATTCTATGATTCTATGATTCTATGATCTGCGCTGTGATACAGGAGATCCAGAGATTCAGCAGCATCATCCCCTTGGGGATTCCGCATGTAGTGATCCAAGACACTCAGTTCCGGGGGTACACTCTCCCAAGGTGCTGATGCCTTATTGCGACGGCCGCATTCATGCTTTAAAATACAGCTCCACAGTCGCTCTTCCCAGGAGCTTGGCACAGTCTCTGACAACATTTCTGTTTCCCTTTTCCAGTATTGTGCTCTGTTTTGCTATCACCCTGCACCCCAGAAACAGCTGCATTTTAACATGGCTTTGAATAGGCACTAGGATAAGATTCTCTTAAAAGGGCTTCTGCAGGACAAAAGGAAATGTGTGCACGCACACTCACGTAAAATACTCTAAGGCATTGGCATGACTGGATCTCCAGCTGCCTCCCTTTTTCTCTCTAAAAGATCACTGTGAAGCTCTGTTTCCATGGGACAATGAATGTTATTGTCAAGCTGGGATGTTGGGATTTCCCCTATTCCCCTGTAAGACACAGCTCCAGTGAGGAGGAGAGGGTCCAGGACTAGGCCTGCAGAGACCTGGGTGCTCACTTCCTGACCAGCTGGGTGTGGCAGGCAATCCACCTAGGGGAAGGAAAACTCCCAATTCAAACCAAGCACCTCAGGCCTGGCTAGCAGGCTGTAGAAGCTGGACCTATGTCCCACATGTCCCACATGCTCTCTGGGGCTGAGCTGCTGAGTCTGGCTAACGGGGAGGAGGCAAAGCAGGTACATTTTGTAAATGGTTCACTTTGTGGATGAGAATGAGGGTGTAGCGCAGTTCCCAAACTCTGGGGCATGACCCCAAGTGGGATCACTTCATCAGCAGATGGGGTCACAGCAATCCCGAGCGTGCAGAGGATGCCATTTTACAAGCGGGCATCCCCACACAGCGTGACCTCACTCGCACTGTAGGCACAAAGTCATGTCGCACACAGGATGCTATTTTGCTCTACAAAACAACGCCCTCCACGCAGCAGGACCTTGCACAGCCCACATGTGTGCAAGCTCATGCAATCCAGAGCATGCCATTTTGTAAAGCAAAATGGCAGCCTCCTTGTGGTGTGACCTTGCACATACAGTGCATGTGAGGTTACACTGCAGGGAGGACTCCATTTTTTAAATGGCAGCTTCCATGCTGTCTGGGGTAGTGGGAAACAACACATCTGAAAATGGGGTCATGCAGGGAAAATGTTTGGGAACTGCTGGTCTAGTGGTTAAAGCAGGAGATGAGTGCTGAATGACCCAAGACTCCTGGGTTCTTTCTCTGGCTCTGCTATATTCTTGAGTTCCAGTCCTGCAAACTCTCATGCACGTGTGATGGCTAAAAGGAAGCTCTCTCTCTCTCTCTCTCTCTCTCTCTCTCTCTCTCTTTCTCTCTCTCTCTCTCACTGCAATAGATAGATCTGGCCAAAACAAAACACCACTTCTCTTCCTCAGGTGTTTTCTGCTTGCTTGGTTCTGCCCTCCGGGACCCCCGACACTTCATCAATCCAGAACACTTCGACCCCGGGAATTTCTTGGATGACAACGGCAGCTTTAAGAAAAACAATGCTTTTGTGGCATTTTCCTCAGATACCAGCATTTAATTTTCTCCTCCTTCCACCCCACTGCTTCTTCCAGAGATCAGGCCTCCTTCCCGCAACCCCTAGCAAATTAACTCTTTCAAGGCTAGGTGGGGAGCGCATCGGTGTGACTGTTGTAAGGTTTACCCAGTGCATTAAGCATTGTGGATGGAAGGGACCAAGTGTTCTTATTCAAACTCTGGAACAGCAAGGATCCCTTTATTTACCTTGCTGGGTCTGGTTGTTTCCCTAGGAAAGCAGATGTGTCTGGGCGAGGGCCTGGCCCGGATGGAGATCTTTCTGGTCTTCACTTCTGTCCTGTAACACTTCATCTTGAAGTCGCCCATCAACCCCCAGGAAATTGACCTCACCCCAAAAGCGAGTGGATTTTGGCATGTGCGTCCCAGATACAAACTCTGTGCTCACTCACACTGAGGAAGAGTTAGGCCATGCCCAGGAGAGCAGTTACTGATTGTGAAACAAGATCAGACTATGATGGCCCTGAGGTAGCGATGCTGGACACGTGTGAACGAGGAAGCTTTTCCATGCTACAATCTCATTTTTATGTCTTGATGCTGCACATTCCTGGACCAGTTACCCCTAGGGTTCATTAACTTTTTTTTTTTTATGCTAAGATATCTCAGAAACGGGGTGCTGTTCTGGCATGCAGGTAGCCCTCAGATGGAGAATACTCACAGTTTTGTGGTTGAAACACCAGATTCAGGGCATGACACCAGGGATCTGTTCTCAGTTTTGAAAAGGTGTGGCCTAGTGGTTATAGAATCTGATAGTCAGGATTCCTGGGTTCTATTCCTGGGTTGGGGGATGGGGCCTGGCAGTGTAGTTTATTAATTCAAGGAGAAGATGGAGAGGCTGTCATCATGAGTGTTTGCAGCAACGGGACCCAAGTATATGGCAGAGTCAAGAAAAGAACCTTAGAGTCCTGTTTCCTAGACCCTGCTCTAAACACTAGAGTCCCCTGCCACCACTACTTTCCTAGAGGTAGAAATCCTCAAAATTACTGGATTAAGGAAGGGAGTTAGAGTCTAGCGATTATATCGGGGGACTAGGTGTCAGGGTTCCTGGGTTCTTTTCCCTGGCTCTGCCATATATTTGGGTTCCAATCCTGCAAACACTCATGTATCATGGTTAAAATAGATTGAAACTGACGATGGAGCTCTTGCTGCAATCACTAGAGCTGGCCAAAACAAATAAAACCATCCTTCAAGAAAAAATGGAAACATATTTTTTTATTTAAAAAAATCTGTGAAATGGGAGGATGAAATAAAAGGGGGAGAGAGTGAGGCTCACCAGGATGAAATGAAAAGTTTTGACATGTTCTGCTGAAAAATAAAAACTTTAGACAAAATTTGGGTCTTGGTTAAAGACATTTTTCATCAGAAAAAAACCTTGCCATAGTAACAGCAGATTGAACCAGAAAGGGGGGCTCTGACTGTGGCAATCAAAAGGAAAAGGGAAACCCTGTTCCTTCAGGTGGGGAAAAACAGGGAAACACTCAGCTTCACTGATCAATGTTTGCAATAAGCTGCATGATCCACACATGCAAAGGACTAGAGACAAGCGAAACATGTTCATCCACTCATATTGACAAAAACATGAGCTGAGGCTAGGGAAAGGAGTGTGGTCTAATGATTAGAAGGGCCAACGGGGACACAGGACAGCCAAATTCTATTCCTGGCTCAGGTACAGTGTGTGTGACCTTAGACACAACCTTTGGTTGTTTTCGCACCGTGACCCCCACCAGTTACTTCCCATTTCTTTGTACACACATGGATACCTGGGAGCCTTTTCAGCAGAATCTCTGTGTATTCTATTTTCTGATTAAAATGCTATGCATGCATATCAGTAAACTCTATGTTGGTACCTGGCCAGAGAACAACTGTTTTGCTTCTTATCATAGACAACCAAAGCCCCCTCCCCTCACTCTCTGCTACTCATAGGCAACCACTATTCAAATAGTCAGGAGGCTCCTTGGTTTAATATTTAATTAGCACTTTCAGCAGCATCAGTGGCTCTCTAATGGTCATCTACGCACATCCCCTTCTGTTTAGTAAGACAGACAGTGGAGTTCTGGTCTCTGGGCTGGAATAACAAGAGGCTACAGAGGTCAGGATTATGGGATGACAGCAGGACTTTGTGTGTAGGGAGCTCTAGGAGAGGAATGATCCTAGATTGGCAGATCAGAAGTAAGGGACATTGGCAGAGTAGGGGCAGGGATTCAGGGCTGGAGCAGCACAGGAGGCTGACTAAGAGGTCGGGTGCCATTAGCTGTCTTTCCAAGCTCTCTGAGGCTATGTTCACATTGCAACTCTAATTCAAATCAACTTAAATCAAAGAAATAGCAGCAGACTGTTCTCACTACACTATTTGAGCTGGTCTCCTGCATTCACATGTAAGCCAGGTCTGAGTGTCTCAATGACACTCTCCCTGCTCAGCAGCTGAAAGGGGGGCACTTTATTTGCATGGGCTTTGTATCTGCATGAGTACAATTAAGTATTTAGGTGCTGAGCATAATGGGAAATGGTTAGCAGGGCTGGTTTTGGGCTACAAACCACTTTTGTGTTAACTACTGGGGTAATGAAATGTTGTCCTTCAATTGTATGAACAGATGTCAGCAGAACTGTGCTTAGTCTGTTATGATAGAATCTGCACCCTAAACTAAACAGAGCTCCACAAGGGTGGCAGACAGATGTTTCAGCCTGGAAAGAGAGAGGGGGAGAAGTCTCCTGTTGGGAGCACAATGGCCCTGGTAAAGGGCTGCCCCAGGCATGGAGTGATTCTCTCTCCCCATTGTTAAAAGATAGAATCAATGACTCATCTTGGAGTCTTTTGTTTCTTGAAAGCAGGGACATTACCTGTATGTCAGCAGAAGGTTTACCCATGAGCTGAAATCACTAAGAGCTGAGCCAGTAGAGGATCTGGGAAACCTTGCCTGACAACTAACAGAGCTGAGTGAGCACCAGGCTACTCTGGTGAAAGGCTGGCACAGTTGGTGCCAGCCTGATGCGGTTGGTGGAGAGGCCGGCACAATCGGTGCCGGTGCAGTCAGCGGACAGGCTGGCACAGTCACTGCCAGCTGGGTCAGCGATTGGCTGAGGGGTGGACACAGTCGGTGCCAGCCCAGTGCAGTCAGCGGGAACCCGGTGCGGTCGGAGCCAGCGGTCGGTGGGAAACAGGCGTGGTCGCTGCCAGCGGTTGGGGACTCAGCGATGCCTGAAGGCGGCAGGAGACAGCAGCAGAGGGGGCCTGGTCAAGCCCATGTCGGACAGGAGCGGCATAGGGGGTGAAGCCAACCCCACAAGGTGGACATTGCAACCAACGCTGGTCAGTACAGGGGGAAGAAGGAAGGGAGAGGCGAAGGACACGCCCTGTACTCTGGGAGGGGTTTGGTTCATTGAGTTCATGAACTCTGTTTGCACTGTTCCCCAAACCAATGCTGTGTTACCTCTCTTTTGCTATTAAAAGGTTTCTTTCTACACTCAGACTCTGTGCTTGCGAGAGGGGAAGTATTGCCCTTTGGGGGCGCCCAGGGAATAGTGTGTAATTTCCCAGGTGACTGGGTGGGGGCTCGAGCCAGTTTGGTGTTGTATCATTGAGAGGGACCCCTAGATATAGAACCCGGCCCTTGCTGCTGCCAACGCGGTCTGGTAGAAGGGTTACACACACATGCCAGCCTTATTTCCAATTAGAAAGCAGTGCAATCTGGGTAGCTATCCCACAGTGCAACTAGCGACGGAGGCTGTGGCATCGTCCCAGGATGCATCGCTGCTTCCCCCACCCTTTCTAACTCTCAAACAAATAGAAAAAGGATTTTCGAGTTGGGTTTTTTTTTTGTTTGTTTTTTTTTTTTTGCTTCCTGCAATCACCATTGCTTTTCACAGCTTAGCATGGGGTACTTGAAAAAAAGAGCAAGACCAATCAATTTCAGCAATGAAGGTGTGAGACAATGTTGCCTCCAGTTTGTGTGTTGAAGAAGAAGAAGAGACCAATGTTTCATTGTAATAATTATGATTTTGTACAATATAGCAAGTGACTTTCTAATGCAGACCCCATGGGTGGGTGTGGGGGAATCAGCTGGCATCACAAACACATAGAAACAGGAATTGAGTCAGGGGAGAAAAGGAGGTCGGATTGCATTCAAAAACTTCACAGATGGGAAAATCAGGGGTGGGGGTCATGGGGGCATGCATTCAAAATCCACACAGACAGGATCGGGGTGGCAGGGAGCGGGGAGGGTGGGATTTCTATGCTTTGCAAACACAGTTTCGGAGATCTAATCCAGACCGCGTGGCGGGCTAGGGGATAATGGCTGGCATAACAAACACACAGAAAGTGGAAATTCAAATCTTCCCGGGCTTGAGGGGAGGGGACTTACCTGCTATTGTGACCACAGAGCACCATAGGTTGATTAGACAGAGAGGTGAAAATGGAGCATAATGGAATACATTCTGGAGGTCAACTAAATTGACTTTAGCTCCATTACGTTCATACTAACACTATGTTGATTTTACTAAACTGATTTAGGCGCTATACGACTTGCAGAGGTAATCTTTATATTGACATAAGTCCACAGTGTGAACCATGGCTGGAGCAGCACAGGAAGCTGACTAAGAGGTCGGATGCCATTAGCTGTTCTTCCATGCTCTCTGAGTGCCTGGAACTGTCTGCTTAGTGGCTAACAGCTCACAGCTTATAGCATGGAGGGAAGTTCTGGAAAACGCTGATTGCTGGGCAGATGTCAGCGTTGTCTGGGTGCACCAGTGGCTGGAAGGTGAAATTCTACAGCACAGTGTTGTGAGAAAGAGAAAGAGCTCCATGCATGCCAGCCCTGCCCCAGTGAAGTCACACTTCCCTGGGAGGAGACAAATAACACAGGGGGCCATCAGCTGGGACACATCCCACTGGTGCGACTTAGAGCAGCCTCAGGGCTGCTATAATTTAACAATAACACTCTGCTTCCCATGCAATAGCACTCTGTCTGTGAGGCCCGGCTTTCCAGATAAACTAACTTCCCAGCCCATTAGCCTCCTGTTATACCCAGAGCCATCAAAGGGTAGCAGACACAGCTACCGGGAAATCTACACATCCCTTTCTATAGTGCCACTATAGAGCAGAAAGTGCTACCAGAGGTTCACCTAGACCATCCAGGCTTCACCTGCAGAGAAGACATGAAAGCTTCTTTCTTCTTGAAGTTCGAATCTTCATTCAAGAAACAGTTGGGTTTAAATAGCTCCGGGTTCTGCCACATGCTCTGATTGTTCAGCACTGAGGATAAGAGACAGGAAACAGATGTACCTCAGAAAACAGGATGGGCAGAGTAGGGGAATGAGACTTAGAATACCTGAGGCAAGCTAGTTTACCCCTGTGTCCCCTAGTTCTCTGTACCCTGGGCATGATGCTGATTCTTTGCCACAACGTAAAGGGCTTTGCAGGCTAGGGATGAAGAGGTGCTGGGTGTCCTCACCGCTGCAACCTTTGCAGTGCCCGGGTTCAACTGCCAGCAAAGCCCCTTTACTCCTCGCCTTGGGCAGGGGATATTTGCAGAACACGATGTCCCCAGTCACCACATGGGGCACACTGATGGGGATGAGGTCTATGAAGCGCTGGGTTTCGTGGATCGCAGAGTCTGTATGTCATCTGCATCCAATCCTCCATCTGTGGAGCTTGGTTCCTTCCGACCACCTGCTCGAGTTCCTGGTGCATTTTATCTGAAAATAGCCCGAGATGGGATATGGTAACCCTTAGAATGTAAGCACATATCAGAATAATATCTAAGGGAGGGAGTGGAGTCTAGTGGTTTGAGTGGACGGGGTGGGAGCCAGGACTCCTGAGTTCTATCCCCAACTCTGGGAAAGGAGAGGGATATGGTGAGTTAGAACTGGGGTGGGCTTGGAACTAGTACTCTTGGATTCTATTCCTTTCTCTATCATTAATACAATGCTTCTTTTTGTCAGTGAAGTAAGTTCAGTTACAGTCAGCTTTCTAGGGAATGAAAGGTTAATACCTTGAACATGCGGTGATTTAAGAGACTAAGGAGGCCACAGTGATGGGTGCTGGTGGTGTTTTCTGTGCCTGTCAAGAAGAAATTCATAGCTGAGAACTTTAAATTCTCCTCGTGAAATTCACTCACTGGGTTTTCCTTTTCCTGAAAAAGAAGAAGAAAAAAAAAAATCTAGCTGAAATAATTCGAGCCCCAGAAATGTGACCGGCCATAATCTGGGGCTGTCAGATTCTAAACATTTCATTCAGAGTCAAAATAAATATCTTGCACTCAGTCATAGATAAACTGAAAAACAGCTGCTCATTTTATAGGACCTACACGATCAGCTTTGGAGGGGGCAGGGGTGGTGAAGATTTTACAGTTCACTTTGTGTTTCAGGTGACAATTTGGACCTCTGGTGTGAGTTTGGGAGAGAAAAGATGATGGGGAAGTGTGACGCTAGCCCCAAAACTGCCAAGCAACTTTGCAGGTTGTAGGGCCTAACTTTGACCATTCAAGATATATTATAGGAAAATACAAAGGTAGTAAGGGTCATTCCTTATCAGTAGACTAGAGCTTTGATATGTAAGTGTATTGTTTGTAGCTATTTGATGTTATCTATGTATCTCTGGTTAGAGGTTAGCAATGTAGATAAACTGCTTTCTTGTCTATCACTGTTCTATTGATGAGGTGTTCAAAAGGAACATATGAAAGTTTAGATGGAATTTTGAATATAACAATACTATTGTTTGTATTTCTCTTTGAAGTTTAAGTAGTGAATACTTGTGAATGGTTGTAAATGACCAGTTACCTGGTGCTAATGTAACTAGTTACAGTGTACTCAGGACATGGGTGATGGTACTTCAGAGTCCCAAGTAATCATCTATTCATTGTGCAAGAAAATATCAGTCATCCTGCATGGATCTATAAAAGACTCTAGTGGTCTGATCCTTTTATCTCACATCTGTCCAAGCTTGTCAGGGAAAGTTTGGATTACAAGATTGAGATCCCAGCATCAGCCTGGAATCACCCGGCTAATTCTCATGGGAGAATTTGAACAAACTCTGCACATGGACTATTTAGTCTCCATTCCTCTGGATCAACTTATCTACAACTGAAGCTGTGAAACAAAGAACTGAGACCCATCCAGGTACTGGATGTACACCAGAGGGACTATACAAGCCTGCAAACTCCACATTTGTACTAGAAACCTGATGTATATGGACTTTCCAATCATTTGTATATATCTGATTGCTTTGATCATTTAACATTTCTCTTAAGGTTTGCTTCTTTCCTTTTATAATAAACCTTTAGTTTTAGTTACTAAAGGATGGCTGGCAGTGTGGTATTTTGAGTAAGATTCAAACTTATAATGATCTAGTACTGTGGCTGACCCTTTGGGGTCAGGAGAACCTTTTTGGTAAAGAACATAGAGTTTTAAATAACTGGCCTCTTTATTGGACCTAGTGGCTGATTGGGAGCCAGAGACTGAAATGCAGTAAAGGGAGCAGTATGTATTTTTGTTTTAGCTTCTTGATAACCAGTGTGGGACATCAGAAGCACCTTTTGTGACTGGTTGGGAAATCTGACTTCAGTGTCACCCACAAGTGTTGGGAGAAACTGCTCTCCTTTTGCAGCCTGCCGTGACCTTGGCATTTTCAGGTGACTGCCCTAGGCATGGACAGGTCACAAGAGGTTTTGAGTTTTAGGATGAAAGTTTAGTGGGGTCACTTTGAGTTTTGAGGTGAAGATTTGGGGGGTTTCAATTCACAAACTCTTCCAGGATTCAGCTGGGGTTTTGGGGGAAATATTCAGAAGATCCAGACTTGGTTTTGAAGTGGTGTTCTGGGAGGCTGAGTCTGTATTTGTGGAATGAAATGCTCAGGGTTTGGTTTGAGTTTTGACTGAGAGTTTGGGTATGATCATTGACTGTAATTTTTTAACAGGGAGGATAATTAATCACTGGAACAGTTTACCAAGGACCGAGGTGGATTCTCCATCACTGGCCATTTTTAAATCAATATTGTATGATTTTCTAACAGATCTGCTCTACGAATAATTTGGGGATAGTCTCTGACCTGCGTTATTCAGAAGGTCAGACTAGATTATCACCATGATCCCATCTGGTGATGGAATCTACAAACCTATGAAAACATTCAAGACCATTTCATATCTTACTCCAAAAGTGTTTGCTTTACATTGTGATGGTGTTGCATTGTGTAAGCATGTGCGTGTGCCTGCATGATTGTGCATGTATGCCGGAGAGTCTGTGTTAGTCTCTGGCCCATGCATATCAGTGTATATGCTTATCTGTTATGTCTGCTTTAATGCTCATGCCTGTCCGTACCTGTTCCATCTTGACAAAGAAGCTCTCAATATGATCCCAGGGACAGGAAGGATTGATCGACTCTAAATCATCTCCCTTATGAATTCTTTCAGCTCTGCAGTCTTCTCGAGGGTCCGGTTATGTTGTACAGCTGGAGAGGTCAATGGGAGTGGAGAGGGGAGGAATGGAAAGGCAGAGGTGAAGAACCAACAGGTTTGGGTCAGAAACACAGAGAAAGAGAACAACAGGGAAGGTTCCGTGT
The DNA here is from genome assembly GCA_007922225.1 of Emydura subglobosa. Taxonomy (NCBI): domain Eukaryota; kingdom Metazoa; phylum Chordata; order Testudines; family Chelidae; genus Emydura; species Emydura subglobosa. The sequence continues at coordinate 622,188 of ML681564.1, forward strand.
ATTTTTTCCTCATCTCTTTGAAAAGGGGAGCTGTTGGTTTACAAAGAACCAGGGGCTGTGGCTGGAAATTGGGCTGGGGAGTACCTGTCCATAGGGACTGCTAAACAGCTTGAAGCTGTCATCAATCAGCCACAGTAACTGGAGAAATGTCTTGTCAGCATAGTCAAAATGCTCCCCAAAAAGGATTGAGAGCTGATGTTGGAGACAGCATGGCTCAGCAGGAACGTGGGGTCACAAAGGGACCCTGGGGAGATACGAACACCAGCAGGAATCACATACAGAGCTTTTCAATGCCAGAGCGCAGAGGGAGTACTTTATGGAGTGCTGAGATGTAGCTGCTTCTGGGGATGGCTGCAACAGCTACTCACTAGTTTAGGCCAGAAAGCAAAGGAGAATGTTGGATACCATTGGAACTGCAGGTGGGAACCTGGGGAGTTAGGCTGGAATGAACCCAGCTGGAACAGCCAGGACACCAGAATTCACACCATTCTTGGAATAAGCTGGGGGGTCCTTTAACAGCCACAATCTTGGTTTCACATCTCACTCAAAGGCTGCACCTCCAACAGCACCTATTGGAGTCACCCTACACCTCGCTTCTCAGCCCAGCACCCTAGCGAGCACCCGTAGACCTCTCCCCTCCAGACTCAATGCTGCTTAGCATGGGCACACAAACACATGCTGGAAATCCCTCTCCATTGAGAGCATCTTCTGTTTGCCTGAACTACTCCACCAGCTTCCGGGCTTCCTCTTGAAGCCATTCCTCAATGCTCCACTCCACTGAGATCACTCAGGGTCATGAAGGAAAAACTGTATAGCTGCTTCCACCTCTCTCTGTTACTTGCCATGAGAGCGGGAAGGCAACCCAGCAGGATGGATGTCAGACCCACAGTGCCACTGAGGGAAATGGGGTTGCTTGTAGCCAAATGTTCCGTTCATCCTCTAGTGAACTGGAGCGCTGCAGGACCCTGAAGCACTGAATTCTGAGGCTGATTTGATCTGAGCTTCCACAGCCACCTCTGCATCCAGGGCCCCTCCCTGTATAGCCTCATCCCCTGCCTAGAGTAAACTGATTTGCTAGGGAACCTGCCCCTGTATTCTTTATTCACCAAAGCTTCCATGAAGGAAAAAATGGGGGACTGTTTTTGAGGAGAGGTCCCCAGTTTTTATTCCCTTTTTTGTCCTCCCATTTTTACCAGTGGAATAAAGCAAGGAAAGGGAATAAAATAAAGAGAAAAAAGGTAGGAGAAGAGGAAAAATCTTGGGATTATTTTGGGGACAAACAAAACAAGAATTTCCACTTGCAATGTTTCTAAGTTTTGGGGGGCAAAATAAATAAAAATAAAAATGGAAAATTCCCCCTCAAGACAAAAGTGTTATTTGTTTTCCAACCAGCTCCAGTGCTGGTAGCTTGGAGAGATTTCTTGAATAAAGCAGGACTGACTGAATCATTTGTTATCACCTGGATTAGCAGCATTGCCTCTCTACCACTGAACTCTTCTTCTCCTTGGTCCACACAGCCTCAAATCCACAAAGTGCCACTGTCTACTGACTGCCCATGTGAAGCGTGTACACGGGGCTGTACTTCCGCCTCAGCTGCAGATGTAAACAAACACAAAAGGTCTAATTTAAAGCAAGGATGCACAGCTCAGCCTCATCCTCTGCACTGACCTTTGCACATCCCTGAGCCCCGATCCTGCAAACACGCAGGCCTTGTTGAGTATGGCTGCAGTTATACAGGATAAATGTGCTTTCTTCCCATACAGGAAGGGAAATAAGCTACACAGTTGGAAGTCACATTTATACCAATATAAATGTGTGCTTCCCAACCAACATAGTTACCTTGGAACAAAGCACTGTGTTTACTGAGGCTAAAGTTAAACACGGGTATAAGTGCTGACAGGATCTTGCCCTCATTCCCACAAATGATCCAGCAGGCAGTGTGGGGCTGGAAGGCCATTGGTCTGTCCCCAGGAATTCAAATCCCAATTTACCCCTCTGCTGGGTCAAAATGAAATCTGGTTGAAATTATTCAGTCAAAACAGGAAAATGTTGGTTTGGACTACATATCTCAACGGGGAATTTCAAAACATATATTTGTTGTTTCAAATTGGATTTTACATTTCAATCTGGTGTTTGAAAAAGTTGGGATTTTAGGGGGGAGGGGATTTTGAGGGAGGGGCCCCCATTTCTCTCCCTTTTCAAACATCCTCCTTTTTGTTCACAGTGGAAAAGGATGCAAAAGCAAGAAAAAATTGTTGTTGTTGTTGTTGTTGTTTTTTAAATAAACCCTCCTCCCCCCCAATTTTACTTTTTTGTCAACTTTATTCTATCTTCTCCAGTGAAAAAACTGGGGGGAAGGAAGGGGAACCCCCAAAATATCAAAAACTGAAACAAAAATGTGCATTTCCTTTCAAACTTCCCTGTCAAATCATCAACACTTCCTGAAAATGTCTTACTCAACAATTTTCCTGGATGGCATGGGAGAAAGATTTTTCATCCAGCTCTAATTAATGTGGAGACAGTCCAGACTTGCCAGTGCACCCAACACTATGTGCAAGGGTTGGGGCGTTATTCATCCCACTGCCCTGGCTAATTTTCAACTCACGTGATCCATTTTACCTCCATAAATCCCCTGCTGCAGTTTTAACTGCACATCCTAACTTCCTTCTCTTCCGCACCTGCCCTAAGGCCCACAATTCTTCCGATTCAATCGCCTTTGGACACTTTCTTCTTCGACTTTCAGACTTTACACAGCTTAAGCAACCGATGATCTCTCTGTTCAGAAGTTCCTGGTCTTGGGGTCTCCTGTTTTGCGAGACGCAACTCCATGGTCTTTTGCAATGCTTCCTGGGGGCCTGTCGTTGGCTGCATGAGACATGCAAGTTCCATGGCTAACTTTACAAGACTCTCTTCCTTCTCAGCAACTGTATGTCTTTACAAAAATCTTTGGGACATTCCTGGCACATTGTCTGCTGATTTAATAAACTGATTTAATCATTCGGATAATCATTAATCCATTAATAATAATAATAATAATAATAATAATAATAATAATATGATGATGATGATGATGATGATAATAGTTATTATTATTATTATCATTATTATTATTATAACTAGCTCTTATAAAGCACTTTGCACTCACAGATTAGTATAGTTACAGATGGGAGAAATTGAGGCACAGGAAAGTGAAGTGAGATGTTCATGCTCATCTAGCAAACCAGAGGTCGAACTGGGAATTGGACCCCAGGAGAATTTGCTGCAATTAAAAAAGGCGGGAAACCCCCAACCCTGAGGGGATTTTAATATATTAAATATCAACATTAGACAATTAGGAAAATGGCAGAATCTGAGGTTATTTGATATAAAGAGTGGGAAGCAAAATCTGAGAGGTATTTCTTTCAGTATTCAATCATTAGAGAGGAAAAGGGGGAAGTCTGAGGAATTGAATCAATGTTTGATAAGAGAGAGAAAAGGATCTGGGGGATTCCCTATAACAGTCAAGAATTAGACAGAATGGGCAAAATCTGAGGTGAAAATGAAGCCCTTTCCATCTTTGATAATTAGAGGGTAAAAACCCAGGGGATTATATATTTATATTAATATGCTGGGCCATGTTCACACAGCACAGCTCATATTTGTACACTGTTAGCTTGAAAGATGTGGGAACTATTTCCCTCTTATTTTTTCTTCCAGGAGAAGTTGCTGAAGTTTAAAACGGGAGCCAGGAAGGGGCTCAGAGCTGAGAGGATTTTGGGTCCATTTGATAATTAGAGAAAGTGCGGCTTTGCCCGCCACCTGCAATCGACGTGGGCAGCAGGGAGCCTTGGGTGATGCCACTTTACCCGGGGAAGGATGGGGAATCTGGGGCAGTTGGGGTCAGTGAGGGAAGGGCGGTGGCTGGGTGATGAGGGCGGATGATTCAGGGCAGTTGGCAGTGGGCAGCAATGAAGGAAGGGCTATTGTTGGGTTGAGAGATGCCATCAGAAGATTCTGGAGCAGCCGGGAGAGGGTCAATGACAGACACAACCATCTAGCAGGATGGAGATTTTTATTGATATAAAGAGGGGAAACAATTTGATTCTCAAATGTGAGAGCGAAAGATGACTGGAGGGGCTTTTAAACATCCTCCCTGACCCCTGTGCCTCTCCAGTAATGACAAATGGCAGGTCTGTCCCTCTAGAAGCTACTGCAGTGTAAAAGGGAGAGAGAAGAAAAGAGATAAAATCTGGCAGGATAGGAGATTTCTGTGTGATAAATACCTAGAAAGGGATGGTCCCCCCACACCAGCCACTGTGCTGGCAGCAGGCAACGGAACTGGAAGGTCCCAGGGCAGTAAGGAGGGGGCAGCAGTGTGGGATTGGGGGTTAGCAAGGGTGGCACTAGCTAAGATGAGATCAGGTCCGGCTAGGAAGTCTTAACTGGAGACACGGCTCTTCCTGTCCCCTGCTGTGACCCTGCCATGGAGCTAAGAAGAGGAAGTTGACCTTCTGGAAGGGACAGGAGCGTAGGCGGTTGGGCCTAGTGCTCATTGCTGGGCTGGCACCACAGAGCCGAGGACAGCCATACGGCTGCAGTCAGCAAGCAGGAGTGAAAGTGATTGCTAAGGCCGGGATAACAGGTGAGAGTCAGAGTCAGGCCAGAGTCAGAGGCTGGTCAATGGAACTGAACCCAGCCCCGCCCCACTCGCCCCTGCATGGTTACCCAGACAACTTCCTGGGCCACCTTCCAGAGTTCAGTAGTAAGTGTGGGTCAATCAGAAGCCACAGGTTCTATTTCTCTGGCCCCTTTGGGCGGCACTTCCTGCAGCGCCTAACCACCACAGTGCTTGGAATAGCAGTGCATAACCTCCCAGTGGCTGTACAAGAACATCAGCTACGCCAGGCTCTGTAATGCCATGTTCTAGTGCCATATAGCACCTCACTGTAGGGTAATAAGTCAGGCCATTCATTTCTTCCCCAGAGGGAGGTTTTATCTCCTTCATTCATTAGAGATGAACAGGGGTGACTTGCGGGAGTCAATGTTTGATAATTAGCTTGGCAAATCTGAGAGGATTTTAGGATCAGTGTGTTAACCCTGTGAACAGTTATTTAGGGTGAGGGATCTTTGTTTTGGACGCATCTATCAACGGCATACGTATGAACGACAGACGCAGATAGTCCTTCCAAAACAACTGGGGTAATTTATTTAGATGACAACTTAACAAAAGCACGAGGGTCTAGACAAAGGGGTTGAACCCCGGACCCAAGTACCCAAACACAACCCAAAGGCAACTTAACCCCGCCCCAAGAGTCTTTTTGTGGCTTGGTGTTATACGCTCACGGTATTTCTTCACCCCTTCTGGCGTTGATGGTACGATCTGGTCACGTCTGCTTCAGTCCCAGGTCCGATGTCATCTGCTTCAATTCCAGGTCCGAAGAGGTCTACCCACAACAACCACAACGAGTATCCCCACACAGACTGTCACTAGAATGGACAGCATCTGCCACTAGGTGCTCTGAACGTATATAGTTTTTGGCCGATGGCTAGATATCCAATCATAGGGCTGGGATTTTCCCGCTCTGAGAGGATGTGCACACGGCACTATCCTTTGCACTCAGCACCATAGGCTTATGCACACGGCACCATAGGCTTATGCACACGGCACTTCATAGCCAGCCTTGGTCTCCGATTGGCTAGAAAGATGTTACTGGGCAGACTAGACCAACTGTCTTAGCTGACCTTTTAACCTAGGTCCCCTTGATGGACAGGGACCTACTAAGAAAGGTGTTTCCTGCTCTTTTCTAACTGTCACTAGGCAGAATAGAGAACTTGGCTCTGTGCTAAGTGACAGTTTCTGACAGTTGCCACAGCAGGGGATAAAACCTTGTAAAACTTCATTTTGTTAAATGATTTCTATCAACTATACCAAACTATATACACAACCATACATGTCCCTAGGGTGATTATAGGCCTACAAGTGTTTCACACTGGGGACAAACCCAGCCAGTGTGAGGATCCCGGTTGTTATTTATTCATTTACCTAGTAGCAGAATCTTCCCGATGCAGTCCGGGGAACGGGCCCCAGGAAGCACCCATTGAGTCAGAAGAGCTCTTTGCGGGCTGCATGGTCACAACGGCCAACCTGTCTGATGGGACTTTCATAGTAATGGGGAAGAAAGCAATCAGACCTAACCCAAATATGAATTCTCCTGTCCTGGGCAGAGCAATGTTTCCCTGCTTCATGACTGCTACCCAGAGAAGACCCAGAGAGATGCAGTGACTTGCCCAAGAGCCATGGCTCAGCTGGAAATTAATGACTACCTCCAAATGGTTCTGGACAAGGCTGTGGGGGTTAGAGGTTATCAGAAGAAGTGAATTCTCATGGTATTCCTTCCCATAAAGTCATATTAAACCGTTCCAATTAGTGGGAAAATTAGTGTCTTGCAAGGCCGGGCTGTTGGTTTTCCCCTGGCCACTGTCGTGTGATTTCTCCATAATTCACAGCAGCAGTGAGGTTTATTTGCTTGGAGAAAACCCAGCTGTAAATGGTTTAGCTCTCACTTTGCTGGTGTGTCCCCACTTCCCTTATCCAGGGCACAGGTGCTTACACTGCTCTGGGCACTGCTCACCACACCTAGAACACTTCAAGGACCCACAAAACTTCAATCCCAGTAATTTCTTGGATGAGAAAACTGCTTCAAAGAAGGACAATGCCTTGTGCAGTTTTCTCAGGTACGAGAAACCCAACCCATATGGATCAGAAATCAGTCCCTTCAGGGCTCAGTGGACAGAGCATCAGTGTTGCTGTATTTACCATATTATTAAGTATATCTTGGTTTTCACCCAGCATGGACCTTGAAGTCCTTTTCTGATCCTCTGAAATCCAGATCTTCACCCATAACACCAGACAGAATGGATCAGAGCAAGGGTTCATCTAGCCCAGTATCCCATCTTCAACAGTTGCCAGTCTAGATGTTTCAGAGGAAAACACAAGAAACCGCAAATGGGCGGTTATGGAATAACTTGTCTATAGGGTAGTTTCTTCCTACCCACCAATAGTTAGTTTGATTTTTGCCTTAAAGTAGGAGAGGTCTCTAGCCTTTCAATTCTTGGGATACATTTTTCCCCAGGCATTGCCACTGTAAGGCAGGATGTGATCTTGTAGTTAGACATGGCCCTAGAAGTTAAGATTCCTGGGTTCTAGTCCCATTCTGGGGGTAGTTAAAACTGGTAGAAGTGGGAGCCAGGATTCTGGGTTTAATTTAGTTAACCATATCATAGTTATTTAGATCTCAGTTGGCTTGGCTAAAGTCCATACTTGAGACTCTTTTAAGTTCATCCGTTTTACTAACTCAGGATTTATGGTCATATTGGAAGCTACAGAATGGAAAAGAAAAGCTGTTCAGTAACAATGTTTATAGCTTATCAAAGAAAGAACATAAAATCCTATAAAACTTTATCAAGAATCAATAAAAGAACATCCTATCACAATAAAATTTATGACATAGTGATAACTTATAATAACCTATTCTAGAAAGTTAATTTTAATATTAATGAAAACAATGGATATTTAATTCATGTTGTTTATTAACTAAAGCTTGATATGATAGCAAGAAGCTATAGCACTTGATTTTGCCCCTATCAGATAATGCCTGATTAGAATTTGGTAGCACTGGTTAGAAAATGGAATTTCTATCATGTGGGCAATTCCAATACATTAATATTTGTTTTTCTCCTGAAATGTGATCACACAATGAAATACTGAAAATGTTTGCAGAAAGAAAAATGTTTAAAAATTGATTTTGATGCATTGAAACAAAAATCTTTGTTTTGAAATGTCTATTTGAAATTAAAAATTGCATTTGGTTTGACATTTCCGATTTCTAAGTGAAAATCTTCATTCTGAATCAACACTTCAAAAGGAAAAGTGGGTTTTGATTTTCCCAAAACAGACATTTTCCCATAGAAAATTTATATTTTGACAAAACTACATTTTCCCTTGGCAAAACTTCTTTGCCAAATAATTTCTACCAGCTGTAGGAATTAGACAGTCACTTCCTAAAAACATGAATTTAAGTCAAAATTGCCTTTCCCGGGTAATTCATATTCATAGCCAAGGTTTCTGTTCACACATTAAATCCCAATATACAGATAATGACTTAAAATTATCTTTGCTATAAATAAGCATAGATTCACATACTTTCTTGGGTTTCTCATTCCCACTATCATTAGCTATGTTTGAATAGTACTACAATACATAGCACTGTTGAGACCCCTGCTGGAATATTGTGTCTAGTTCTGGTCTCACACTACAAAAAGGATGTTGAAAAATTGAGAAGTCTTCAGAGAAGAGCTAAAGAAATGATTCCTGGTCTGAAAAACCTGCCTTTCAGTGATAGATTAAAGGATAAAATATTCAAATCAAGATTTAAAAATCCTGAATTCAGACTAGATATCATACTGGTCCTTTCTGCCTTTATAATCTCTGAATCTCTGAATAGTCTAAGTGATTTTAGGACCTAAATCCCATTGATTTGCAATAAGACCTGGGTTCTTAAGTTCTTAAATCACTTTTAAAAATGGGACTGGGCCGTAGGTGCTCTTAAAAATGTTACCCTCAGACTATTTAGTTTATCAATGAGAAGGTTAAAAGACGACGTGATCACAGTCTATAATTACCTACACAGGTAATCTAATACCAGAGGGTTCTTTAATCTACCAGACTAAGTCAGAACAAGATCCAAAGGCTGGAAATTGAAGTTTGCCAAATTTCAAATTGGAAATAAGATACAATTTTTTTAACAGTCAGGTAATTAACCATTGAAACAACTTAGCAAGGATGCTTTGGAGTCTCCATCTCTTGACATCTTGATATCGAACCTGGACATCTCTTCTTAGAAGATACCCTCTAGCTCAGTGTTTCTCAACCTTTTTGATACCAGGGACTGGCTTGCTACCTTCCTAAGCTGTGTCAGGCACATCTCAGGGACCGCACCAGTCCAAAGACCGGTCACTGGGAAACACTAGCTCACCCATAAACCATTGGGATAAATGAAGGAATCATGGGGTGAAGTTCTCTGGCCTGTGTCAGACAGGTGTAAGACTAGGTGATCTAATGCATCTATCAACCTCTTGGCTACTTGGCAGTGAGCTTTCAGTTCACAGACTCAGGGGGTGTTCTGGGCTCTGCTGCATCCTGGGATGAGATCAGTGTCTTCTGGGTCCACCAGTTGCTGTCCAAAGAGAGGAACAAATGGGCTTTGCTGGCAGGAGAACCAAGGCACAGCAGAGAGATGGCAGCTGTCACAATACCTCACTTTGTGAATAGATCTTCAAGAGCTTTATAAAGGGTGGTAACAAAGATGGTTATTCCCAGAGACACAGTGGGAATTTGCAGGTTGGGTGAGCCACAAAAGATAGAACCCAAGAATCCTGACATCCAGTCCTCTCCCAGAGCCAAGAACAGATCCAGGAGCCTTGATTCTCCACCCTATGCTGTAGCATTAACCAGATCATCTATCACTCTCCTTGCCCCCTTAGTAATAATAATATCGAGCTCTTACCCAGTGCTTTTCATCAGTAGATTTCAAAGCCCATCACAAAGGAGATAAGTAGCATTATCCTCATTTTATAGATGGGGAAACTGAGGTGCAGAAGTGTTGTGATTTACCCAAAGTCACCCAGCAGTCCAGTGGCACAGCTGGGACCAGAATCCAGGTTAATATAAAGTGTGACCCGAATAACAGCATCGCTCCAGAACTCTCTTCTTCCCACTTTACTGTCCTAGTTTCTCTCTTTTCGTTATTGAACTTGCTCCAGGAAAAGCGAGGGTTCAAGAGGTCATCTAGTCCCATCCCCTGCACTCACGGCAGGACTAAGTAATATCTAGACCATCCCTGAGAGGTGTTTGTCTAACTTGCTCTTAAAACTCTCCAATGATGGAGATTCCACAACCTCCCCAGGCAATTTATTCCAGTGATTAACCACCCTGACAGTTAGGAAGTTTTTCCTAAAGTACAACCTAAACCCCACTTGCTGCAGTTTAAGCCCATTGCTTCTTGTCCTGTCCTTAGAAGCCAAGAAAAGCAATTTTTCTCCCTCGTCCTTGTAACAACCTTTTATGTACTTGAAAGCTATTATTGTATCCTTTCTCGGTCTTCTCTTCTCCAGGCTGAACACACCCAGTTCTTTCAGTCTTGCCTCATATGTCAAGTGTTCTAGACCTTTAATCATTTTTGTTGCTCTTCTCTGGAGTTTCTCCAATTTGTCCACATCTTTCCTGAAATGTAGCACCCAGAACTGGACACAATATTCCAGTTGAGGCCTGGAAGCTGGCACACACGGAGGGAACTCGGGATGATGGGCTGCTCCCCTCCTCTTCTCTCCCTCCCCCCTTCCCCTCCCGCTCCATTTAACCCAGACTCTGCTGCCAGCGCTCCTCTGGCCCCATTCCAATTACCCACATGATGGATGGGACAGGGAGATAACAGAACAGCTCAGCACACTTATAAGTATATGCCTCTCAATACTGAGGAAATGAGGGGCTTATTAAAGGATCTCCCAGATCTAAAGCCCAAAGACCCAAACTTAATATTTTAGAAAAAGATAAATCAAATGATCACAACATGTACGTTACATCCTAGGGATCTCCATATCCTGAATAAAGCTAAATGCCCTGACCTTTCATGGGTCAAGGTCTTTTTAAAGGAACATCACAATGACAATTGGGCCTCTGTTGAGTTTAAATCAGAAATTGAGATGACCCATGCTTGCACTGATTTAAAAAAAAAAAAAAAGCCATTCAAAATGCTCTGGGCAATGCAACTGGGGACTGATAGCAAGATGTGTCCAAGACAAAGATAAGCCCGCTGCCAAGTATTGTGAGCAAAAGTGGGAAGTGTATTCAAGTAAGTACAGGCCCTGCGGATTCAGATTCCTGGGACAGTACTTGGAATGGTGACATCTGGGCTGATGGAGGTGTTGTTTTGGAAGATGAGGAAGTGATTAAAGGAAAGAGAGTGAAAAAATAACACTACAGAAGCTGGAGGGAATTGAGCAGTCAAAAGTTGTAAAAAAAAATATTATAGGAAAAGAATTCTTGGTTCCTTTGCAGCCATTCCGAAGCCATTTCCCAAAAGAATGGTCTGTGAATAATGCTGACTGAAATCATTTAAATATGGATGATTTAGTTTAAATCATTAATTGGAAAAAGAGGTTTCCATTGGAACTTAGCTGCCTCTAAATGCATAAAAGAGAACATAATTTGCGTACAGCTGAGTGAAAATAATTAGAGCAGTGCAAGGGAAAAAAAGAATTTGTGTGTGCAAATATATTGTGTAAATCTGTATAGTATTAAGGACCTAAATCAATACTCTTGGTTTGTAAAAACTCTGCTTTTAGGTTTCAGATGAATTGGTTTGCATTTAACCCTTTGGATACATCCATGTTTTATAAAGTTCAGCATCTTTTAAAGACCAAAGTTGTGGTTGTGGAAAAGGCAGCCAGAACCAGAAAAATGGGGAGAGATTCTGGATCCTTTTTGTGGTGATAAAGTAGCCCAAAGGAACTGCAAATAATAAATATATCTGGGCAGTAAATAAACTACTTGAAACCAAAAAGCTCAAAGTTCAACCCTCCAAAAAAGGAAGATGGAAAACAAGCTAGTCCTGATACTAAAAGGAACAGGTTAACCCTTAAAAGGTAGGAAACTTTGCAAACCTGGCCTGCCAATAAAATAAAACCACAGGAAAATATGGTAATAATTTCTCTGTTTTGTCTGCAATCAGCAAAAATATTTGTAAAAAACAAAGAGGTATTTTAAGCAATAATCTGCCCCCCAAAAGGGGGTAGAAAATGTTCTTTTTGTCTTTCAGAACTTCAAGAAAAGCAGATGCCAGCAAAACAGCTGAAGAACAACACCATTAATTTATTATTGCAACAAAGTTTGTGTTTTGTGCTGTTTGTCTTGTTACTAACATTGTGTGGTATACTATATTGAGCAGAAAAGAATCAATGAGCACTGTAAACAAATATATATATATATCAATGTGGACTTAGTCCAAATATGGTTGGGAAACCTTAAAGCTATATGAAATATGTGGCAATAGTTAAACACTATCCCATGGCTATCACACAAGCAGCAAATGAAAATGGAAAAGAGAACTGCTTTGGATATTGGATGTACTGAACTGTACAAATACTCAGTTTGGCTACACTAAAACATGAAATGTATTGGGTTATATCTAGGAATATTAAGGTACTAGCCCACTTGTTAAGGCAAAAGAAAAGATCCTTGTCTGATACATATAAACCATTCCCCTTCGCAGCAACAAGTCTCTTTCTTCTATTGCCACTGCTAAATTTGTGACTCTCACCTAGAATACCTCTAACCCTTTTCAAGAATTATGTTCCAGGTATCCTTCCATCTGAGGACAAGTTACCTTGAGACTTGGTGCCTGTTCATCTCTGCCCACCCATCCAGGTGACTGGCCAACTTCCCCCATCTACAAAATAATATCCTCTCAAACCTGAGGTTTTAAACGCGGTAGGTGACATTATTCATTCTTTACACCAATGAGGCATATTTGTTCCCTGTTCCTCCCCACCAACTCTCCTATCTGGCTAGTTAAAAAAAAAATACCTGATGGCTCCTGGCACCTTACCATCGACTACCGCACCATTAATCCATGTGTAGATAAACTTATCCCCATTGTAGATGACCCATCAGTCGCCCTTTCGGGCTTTGATCATTCTTACTGAATCTTCACTGTGTTAGACATTGCAAACGGCTTTTGGAGCCTCCCCGTGCATCCAGTCACTGGTTTGTGTTTACCTTTGGCCCCACCCAATTCAGCTGGATTCATTTGTCCCGAGGACATCATAATTCTCCCACCCTCTTTCACCGGGTTATGGAAAAGGCCCTCTCTTCGGTAAACTGGACTTCTGCCAATTCTACTTGTTTACAATATGTTAATGATTTATTGCTTGCTTCCTCCACCCTTCATGCTACTCCAGGCCTTAGCCAATGCAGGCTTAAAGGCCAACACTTCTTAAAGGGGCCCAAGCTTCCTGGGCAGTTACTGTTTCCTCACCTTTGATTTCTGGAGCCCCCCCACCTTACAATTTTTGTGCCTCATTCAGTTCACAAAATCTTGGACGGGGGCCACTTCTCAAAGGTCACCTCAGTACAATGGTCCAAGTGGAAATGCACCCTTCTAAGCCCCCACATTACAATTGCACATTTTAACCTTCTTAATCCTGCTACCTTAATGCCAACAACAGGGGAACCTCATCAGTTCCCTCTTTCTGAGGACACCATTATACAGGACCGACTTGTGTCTGAACAGCCACTCCCCTCTTCTGATCTTGTTTTATTTGTTGACAGATCCTGGTACTAGGTTGCCAGACAACCTTGTTTCAGCTGGTCAGTTTGCGACCTGTCAGGTACATGCCTCCACTCAGGTTCCTTGCCACCTTCCTGCTCTGCTCAAGTAGCTGAATTAGTGGCACTAACGCAGGCCTGCCCCCTAGCTGAAAGCCAGGTTGTTACAATTTACACAGACAGCCGCTGTGCATTCGGGGTAGTTCTTGACTATCTTGATTCCTGAGTTAATAGGGGTTACCTCACTTCATTCAGTACCCCTCTTAAAAATGGGGGGTACATTAAAGGCTTATTGGAAGCAGTTCAAAAACCTTCTATGCTGGCTGTGGTTAAGATCAAGGCACGCACCAGAAACAATGACCCTCTCTCTCTCGCAAATGCAGCTGTAGACAAGGCTGCTAAAACGGCTGCAACAATTCCACAGGAAAATCTTCAAGTGGCAGCCACCCAAACCCCTGACATGAAGTAAATCTCACTACCTGAAATACAAGAACAATGCACTAGAAAGAAAAAATGGACATGGATTGAAAATGCTTGTAAAATTGATAATGCTAACACTTAGGTCACAAAGGATCAGCAATTTGTAGACCCTAAATCAAATGTGGCTCACCTTTGTGATCTCTATCACCTACCAACCCACCCGAACCCAAAAGCTATGCTGTATCACATCAAGGGAAAATGGTGGTGGCCCAAGAAGACAGCAGACATACATGACTACTTCATTGGTGTCCTGTATGTGCTAAATGTAATGAAAACAAAAGCGAAGCATCCTAAATGATATTGGGGGAATGTTTGGAAGCTCAAACTCCTTAATAAACTCGCTCAATGCCAATGCGGACAGATTTTACAGTGCCTGGGTTAAAAACCAGACTACCCAGGCCCTAAAATACACAAATGATGATATATCATACTCTTTTGTTGCTATTGACGCAGCCATGGATGGTTTCTATAACGCAATTAAAAAATCCTCTAACATCATAATTAATATAACTATATCTCAATGTAAGGGACATGCTTGTGATATGTTAGCTCATGATTTGTCTAATTTACTGAAAGAAGATATATTAGATATATGTCTTGGTGTTTCCCCCACCCACACCCTCTCTTCCTCTGCCCTTGAAAACTTGGCAAATATATCTACTCAGTTAATCGTTGCCTCCCCCTTAGCCCCTGAAACCTCTTCCACCCTCTCCTTTGGTTTTCTTCTCATGTATCCTTTTGTCATTCCCACCCATGTTTTTCCTTCTTCTTTTTATTTTAAATCTATTGGTTATGTGTCTAACAACACTGTCTATCGAATAGGACTTTCTGGCTTTATGCCTCCCTCCCCTAGCGGCAGCATGCTCATAACAACTTCGGACTGTTGTACAGAAACTGCTGACTATATTATTTGCTTTTGTTCTACCCTCTGCCTTTTGAATACTTCTTCTTCTATAACTATGGCCCACTGCAGTGTCCAGCCAACTCCTCCATGTGTCTGCAGATTACAGACTCCTTCACTCAGGGTGACATTCATTTGCCTGGACGCATCTTCACTGGAATTACAGCACTTTCTTGGTGGGATGGCTATCTATATCCGGACAATACCCCTGTCCAAGTAACAAGAAAAAAGAAAAAAACATTTTCAAATGTCCAGAGAACAAATCCTGGGGATTCCCCAGCTGGCCCCACTCCCAAAGTGTTTCGGGCCAGATCCAAAGCCTCACTGGAGCCCTGAGCCCAACAGGCTTTGGACCAGTGTCTTAGCACAGCTCAAGGGGGTGTCTGAACGAATGGTGGATTGGCGGGAAGATGGGAACTGAAGTCCCAGCTGGGCTGGATTTCCCAGGGAGTGGGCCATGGGTTAGTATTGGGGTGAAGCGGAAGGGGGGATGAGAGAGCAGATAGTAGATCTTGACCTGAGGGTACCCCGGTCATTCAAAGGTGGGGTGACAGCAAAGTTCACAGGCACAAAGGGGTTGCATTAGGTTGGACAGCCTCTTTTGCTGCAACAAGAGATAGTCCAAGTCCAAAAATGGTGACTAATTAACGATGACGACCAACAAATCCAGAGTCCCTGGGATGGGACTGCAGAATTGGTGCAGCTCCCAGGGCACTGTTCACACAGCACAGCAACGGGCAGATCCTGATCTGTTCCCCTTGGGTAATCTGGAGTTGCCCCCTGACCGCAATGGGGTCAGAGCCAAATCCTGATCTCAGTTCCCCCGGGGTCAATCCAGAGTCACTCCCTTGAATCCCAGGGCAGTTACGCTGTGTAACTGAGGTCAGGATGGTTCTTTTCATTCCAGGCTTTGGATTCCAGAAGGGAAATTCCAACAAGAATCAAGGCAGAGATCTGGAGTGGGGATGGAATAACCCTCTTGGCCAGCAGCAAGGTGGGTGCTGGAGGCGCGGGATGGAGGAAGAGAGAGGGTGCTCACCGTATTTCCTTAGGTAACCCCGATGAATCCCTGAGGAGCTCATGCTGGACCGAGCCATCCATCTGATTGGTGAGCAAGGAAAAAGCCCAGGGGGGCTGGCTGCCAAGACTCTTGAACAGAGGCCCCAATCTAATCCCTAATACAGCCTGCTGGGGGAATCCTAGGAATCGCATCCCTGCCGGCCAGTCGCAGCTCACACAGGCAGACGCTCCCTCCCCCGACGCTTCCCCCCCCTTGGGGTGGGTATCCTAAGCCTCATCCCCAGGTGGTGTAAATAGATCACAGCTAGGGAGCAGATCCCCGGCGGGCGTGAGCTGGCGTAGCTGGAGTCAGTGTCAGGGGGGATCTGGCGTGCCAGTGATTCAGGCCATCTGTGGGTGTGGCCCTTTCCCGCCATGCTGCTGTCTATTCATCCTGATTGGTGCATCCTTCCACTCAGCTCTGGGGCCTGGCAGTCAGAGCCCCGGGAGACTGCAGCCAGTCCCTGGAAGCAGCACCCTCCCCCACCCACGCGGAACCTCGTTAGCGCTGTGACAAAAAAACAGCCCCACCCTGCTGGGCTCCACTAGCAGTGACATCACCACCAGCCAATCAGACAGCCTCAACAGACACAGCTGTCAAGAGGCCTGGGTGCGAGGATGCGGGGACAGAAGATGTCAGGTGCAGACAGACAGACAGATGGTGACCAGCAGTCAGTTCTATGGGCTCCAAAGGGTCCTGCCCTCTAATGTTTCTCCCCAACCCCCAGGAAAGCCAACTGGCCCACAGCTGTGGCAGGAGTTCAGCTGCTGCCTGCATCTCTAGTGGAAGGAAATTCAGAAAGTCAAGGTGTTTGCTAAAAAAAAGTCAGTATTAATATCGTTATTGACTGCACACTGGTGGAGAAAATGCAAAACAACTCCCAGGATTCCCATGAAATCAGGGCATTTTTAACAGATTTTTAATGAAACAGGAATTACAGGATCCCTCAGGAATCCCTGTAGCTCAGTATCATCTCTGCCAGAGCCCAGTGCAGGCCACTTGTGAAGAAGGTGAAAAACCCTACAGCATAGAGGAAAAAAACCTTTATTTTTGAAGTGTTCATTTCATTGCAAATAGGTTAGTGCAAATAGAATGAATCTCACTGACATCCTCTTCCCCCAGTGCCGCAGATTTAGATAACCCTCCTGGTCTGTGTTTTTCACACCATTTGCCCAGATTGCCTGCAGGCAGCACGACACTGCTAAGAAAAAAAAGTTTTATTATCATGGCATCTGGAGGCCCTGGCTAAGATCAGGGCCCCATCGTGCCGGGCACACAGACACAAAGTGAAATACAGTCCCTGCCCCAGGATCTGATAGTTCAGACTGAGAAGAGAAGAGTTATTATCCGCAGCACAACAAGGCCTGATCTCAGTTGGAACCTCCAAGTGCTACAGCAAGGAGGCAGGGCCAGAACCACGCTCACTAATTGACTTTCAATTGATTCTGAGGCTTTGAAACTGGCGTATGAGAGCAACAGAGATTCCCCCTCTCTGCTGAGCGTAATGAGTTTGGAAGGTCTCGGCCCAGTTCTCATGATCCCAGCCCACTCCATTGCAGGAACCCACCAGCACTAGCTGGTAGAATCAGAGGCCAAAGACTGAATGTGCACAGTCATGGAGTCTGAGCCCCATGAGAGCAAGTGCTGCCCCTGCAGCTGCCCCTCCTCTGGGGAGACCTGTCCTGAGCACAGCTCTTCAGCTGGTGCAAACAGGTGGAGTTGGGATGCTTTATACCAGCGGAGGGTCCGGCCCCAGGGAGGAGAGAGTGACGCGTACACACAGCGATGGCCTGAATCACCCAGGGCGTCCGGCAAGAGCCAGCAGCTGAACTCAGATCACTCATATCCCAGGGCAATGCTAGAACCACACAGTCATCTGAATGAAAAACAAAACAACTTGCAAATCCACAGACAGGGGGAAGCAAATAGTGATTGTATTAATAGGACAGAAAAATAAATAACCGAAGTCAAAAGGCAGGAAATTCCTTCCAGCTAAGACAGCACCCTTCACTTCTCAGGAATGCATCTTAGCTGTTGCTGGGGTTTTTTCTATCTCATACAAACCAGTGGGTTTGGCCAAGATTTCAGCCCTTCATGGAATCAGTGAGAAGAAGCCTGGCACAGCGACAGGGGATGAGACTATTCCACATCACTGCAGCCCCTCCCCAAGAAGTTACTGGCTTCATGGAGAAGGCAGAGTACAACCAGATTTGGGACGGCCATTTCATTAGGTTGGGAGGGGCTAGGAATGATGAGGCCAGCCTAGTGGATCAGTACCAATTGCTCTGGAGCCAGAATTCACCCTTGGGGTTAGTGATGGGGTAACCCACCCATGGGGAGCTCCCAGCTCCTATCACATAGAGGGAAATTGACATCCCAAAGCCAGAGAGCTCCAGCGCCTCACAAGTGATGGAAAATGCTACATCCCTCAAACCAACTGCACCCCAGGTCTCACATTCCAGTGCAAACACAGCTTGGAAGCCCAGCTGGGAGGCCAGCCCCACTGGTGCAGGAGTGGGGAACCAATCCCAGGCCTGGGGAGGCAGAGCAGCTAAGCTGGGGCTGGTCCATCTCTCCACAATGGCTGGAGTTCAGCCCTGCAGCTTGGGATTTGTTCTGCAAAGGGCAAAGGGGGAGAGACATGCCCTTCTCACGGTGCAGGGAATCATTCACCCTCTGCTTCCACTGACAAGCCCTGGCTGGTGTGACCCAGCCCAGCTCCATAAACCTGCACCCACATGCACCTGCCTAGCAAACCCTCTTACCAGAGGGGGGGCAGTGACAACTCACATACACCCCTATGCAGGGGGCAGCTGGGAGCTCGGTCTCCACACGCCATTCAGGCCTTGGCAGGGGCTGCCAGCAAATGGGTCTTTGCAATGGAGAGGGCCATCCCACTGAGAACTGAGCTGAGACCTCGCCACCTCATTACACCCAGAGAGGGGCGAAATCTCTGCTCACTGCCAACCGCTGTCGCTTATAGATCACTTTCAGATCTCCAACTGGCATCTATCAACCCAGCCATACCATTGAAATCAACGCAGCTGTGTTGATTTAAACCAGCTTTATTATAATGGTATCAACTATAGGCTCCAGCTGGGATCAGGGACCCATCGCTGCACAGACCCCGACCACAGATCAGGGCCCCGTCATGTCAGGCGCTGCACAGACACAGAGTGGGAGACAATCCCTGCCCTGAAGAGCTTCCAGTCTAAACAATCAAAGAATGGGAGGGGAAACTAAGGCACAGACCATGGAAGGAACCTGTCCAGGGTCAGTGCTGAGCTGGGAACAGACCCCAGGAGTTCTGAGAGCCCTTGTATAGGACCCTGGCCAATAGATCATGCAGCTGCCCAGGGCTTGGGGTACAGGGACTTGTAAATTGTGGGCGCTACTGCTATAAATCAATGAACCCCCCTGCGATCCAGGGCTGGCTGGAACCGGATCAAAGCAGGAGAGATCCAGGACTGGCAGTAACCGGCAAGACACTGCTGCCGGCTGCCACAGTGATCCCCACGCAGGATCCATCCCAGCTGCAGAAGGAATCGCACCCTGCTTGGGGCCAGACCTGATCACAGCACACACAAGCCCAGCTGGGATAGGTGTCTGCAGGAGGAGCTTGGCTGTCCCCGGGGGCTAAGGGTTTGATGCAACTGTTGTCCAGAAAAACATCTGGTGCAGATGTCCATACTGTGCAGAGCTCCCAGGCAGCAGGAAGGCGGTGGAGGGATTTGTCCCTGTCTGGCAGAGCTGCCCACAAGCACAGAAGGGAAAAGACCAATAACAAGGGAAAAGGCAAATCCCAGCTGGTGTCAACAGGCCATAGCTCCACCAGATCTCTAATGGTGTGAATCCACTGTCATGCCAGTGAAGTCTGTTTACAACAGCGATAGACCTGGCCCTCCAGTGCACTGAGATAACCCCACACTGGCTCTGGGGTGAGGGCGCTTACAGCTCGCCAGCGGAGTTTCATATCCCCAAACTGGCCCCAGCATGTCTGCGGCTCCATGTTGTTTTGACCCGAATATTTATGACATTCAGCAATCAGGGCCAGACCACAGGGAGCCTTTGGGGCCAGATCTGCTTCTGGAAGAAAGCCAAGGAGCCGCATGAACTGCAATGCACCAGTGCTAATTTACACCCGCTGGGGATCTGGCCCCACCCAGTGTCTCCAGGGGAGTAACACCCATTTACACCTGCTGGAGATCTGGCCCTGCCCACTGTCTCCAGTGTAGTGACACCCATTCACACTTGCTAGGGATCTGACGCCGCTGACTCCAATGGCCCAATGCCCATTTACACCAGTCAGGGATCTGGCCGCCTCCCTCTGACTCATGAGTTGAACTCTCCTCGTCCTCCTGCTGTAGATCAGTGAGAGGAGATTGTCAGCAGGTGCCTCCACGGTTCCAGTCATGGCTGAATCCAGGGTCCTGAGTTTCAGTTTCACCAAGGCTGGAAATAGAATCCAGGAGTCCTGACTTCCACCTCTTATGGCAGTCTCTTAGAGTTGCTCCAGATTGACCTCGGAGGGAGCCAAGGCCAGGATTCAGCCCACATCACATCCAGCCCTGATCTCCATCTGGGGGCGGGGCAGGAGGGGGGGTCATGCATCCAGAGAAGGATTCCTCATCTCCCCCTCTCCAATCCCCCGCCTCCCAGGGAGGCAAGTCCAGAAGCACCTGCATCCTCTCACCCAGCCTGTGGCCAGAGGAATGTGGCGCAGGGGGTCAGCGCACACCAGCCATGTTCCCCACCCCCAGCTGGGGGTGTGAGGGAGTTCTGGCCCCTGCTCAGTGTCCTGGCCCAGGTGATGAGAGTAGGGGGGAAACAATGTCAGTCTTAAGGACCCAGTTCAACACCCCGTGGAACTGGGTGTCCAGCATTCCTGGAACTGGGAAATTAGAGATATGAAAAAGACTGATCTGGGATAGCCGGGGGCTGCAGGTCAGGAGTGAGAGGCACTGGCAGAGCTCACGGGGGAAGCCCGGGGCTGGAATAGCAGGGGGCTGTGGGTTGGGAGTGGGGGGCATTGGCAGAGCTGGGGAGGACCATCTCAGGTGCATTTGTGTGATACGACCCCTCACCGTCTCTCCTCAGCGCCTGGTGCTCCAGAGCCCGATGAGCCCGGCTGGCACAGGTGGCAGGGCTCTGTGGTTGATGGTTCCCAACCGGTGGCTTCTCTGTCTCAGGCATGATGCATCCTCCTCCCACCTCCTACAGGCCCCCTGGGGACATAGCCCCCAGCCTGGCTCTCCATCAACAGCAGCCCCCAGCTAGTAACCTGAGACCGCCAGCGCCCCCATCTGGAGCCTTCTGCTAATCGCTGTTGTTTTAACCCTGCAGACAGACAGATGGGATGGATCTAGGACACCCTCTTGGTCTGTGGCAGAGAGCAGAATCTAGTGGTTAGAGCAGGAGGGGCTGGGAGCCTGGACTCCTGGATTCTATCCCCAGATCTGGTAGGGGAATTGGGTCTAGGGTAGGGATGGAGGCAGGAAGTCAGGACTGCTGGTCTGTTTCTGGCTCAGCACGTGGCCCTTACCTTCTCTGTGCCTCAGTTTCTCCATATATATAAAGGGGAGAATGACATGGGCTGAGTCTCCTCATTAGTTTTGCCCCGCAATGATAGCTGTTCCCCCAGTTCAGCCAGCCTGGAGGGATCCCCTTGATGGGTGCTGGCCCTGTGGTCCCGCCTAGCAGCTTTTCTGGGGGTTAATGTTTAAACCAAAAGGCCTCAGGAACAAACATTGCAGCTTTTATTGGGCACTTAATGCCTCTGGCTAGCTGGAAAAATACAGCCCCAGCTTTACTGGGGAAGAGCACATGGGCTGTGAGATTCTTGCCTGCAAGCCAGTACACCTCAGTTCAGGTGGGGGCGGAGTGTCGAGGAAAAATCACTCTGCTATACTTTAGAGTTGGATCAAGTGCTGCTTTAATTGTGATACACACAGAATCACATAACCATAGCTATTGGGAATACTATAGCCATAGGGAAACCCCAGGTGGCTATAGGGAAGCCAAGCAGCATGTCTGGATGCTGGGCAAATGTACTTCACCTGGCTACCAGATACAAAAGACTTATATAGGAGTTGCTTAGGTTCACTTACATGTTGATCGTATAGTGGAATTTGATTAACAGTTTATACTTAACAGGAAAGACAATCACAATGCACAGTGGGGCACATCAGACGCCCTCACAGGAACGCCCAATGAGTCACTTGAGTATACTATGTAGTTTTCAGGGACCCTGGTTAACTCCTGAAGATGGGTGGTTACACAATACATGTTCAAATGCTAATTTGTATGGAGTGAGTTTCTATGGGGCCAGTAAGACAAAGGGGGGCAGGTACTGGTACTTATCAAAACAGGTGAAGTCTGTTCAGACTTCAATAAGGCTTAAGTCTCATAACAGAGAACTTGCCTCTCGGGTGTGGTTCAGAGATCTCTTGTGGGATTTTAACATCTTTATCCTAATTTCAGTTGAGGCATTCTGTTAATGGTTTAGCCTGGGGCTTCTATTTCAGTTTCAGGCTACAACTTCAGGCCAAGCCTTCTATGACCAGTTTCAGACCAGGCATTCTATTAAACAATTTTATGATTAATTCTTTGATTCCACAGGAGCTAAGTGTTTAGAACAGGGGACTGGGAGCTAGGATGCCTGCGTTTTATCCCAGCTCTGCCAGTGACCTCAGGCAAATCATTTCCTCTCTCTATACCTCAGTTTCCCCATCTGTAATGATCCTCCCTATGTCTATGTAGATTGAGCTGGTGGGGCAGAGACTGCCTCTCAGTCTGTGCCTTGCAGCCACCACCCCAGGCCCTGATCTCAGCTTGGGCTGTAGGTTCATCTGTATTGCAAACAACAAATAAGAGCTGCCGTTCTTTATCAGATGTATTGTCTTTCCCTGAAGTTCTTTCACTCTGCTTGTGTGTTTATTGTAGGGTAGCTTGTCAGGACTGGGCCTGTGGATTTATTATTATTATTTAAATTACAGTAACACCCAGAAGCCTGGACCGAGATCAGGACATCATGTCAGGCGCTGCACAGACCCCACTCAAGATCAGGGCCCCGTTGGGTTCAGATGGAGAAAATGAGGCCCAGACAGATACAAGGACTTGCCCAAGGACACCTGACACAGAGCTGGGAATCGAACCCAGATCTTCTGAGCCTGTTACTATATTAACAGACAAAGGGTGGCAGGGGAAACTGAGGCACAAAGCCATGCCCCCAGCTGCTCAGTGGCAGAGGCCAGACATGAAACCAGGAGTCCTAGTGCAGCACCTTAGCCATCAGCCCAGAGGCTCATGCAGCTTGGGCTGTTTGTCTTTAATTGACACGACCAAGGCTTGCACCTACCCTAGGCCCGTCCCCAGCTGTCCTGCCCCCTGGCCCTGGCACAGGGAGACCCAGAGTAAATAGCCAGCCCCCTCTGAGGCTCCATCGCGAGGAGGGGATAAAATCAGGAACTTGGTAAGAGCAAAAATAAACCAACAGAAAGTCCCTGCGACAGTGGGTGTAAAGGGGAGCATGCCGGTCACAGCTGATGTAAGTCAGGAACAGGTGCAGGGAAGGCAATGGGGTTACCCTGGGGTAAAGCTGGCATAAAGGAGTGAGGCGCAGGCTCCCAATTGCCCCTTCCTGTTTCAATATTAGTTCATTGAAGTTCTGCACCAGCTATGGGCCGAGGCAGCGTGATCTGGTGGTTCGGGGCTGGGCTGCGGTCAGGACTCCTGGGTCCATGCAGCGTCCAACACCATGGGGCCTTGATCTCGGTTGGGGTCTGGGCAGCGCCCGGCAGGACGGGGCCTGATCTGAACCTCAGACGATTATAATGTTAAGAATAGAAAATATTTAATTTTCATCTAATCCCTAGTGCAACCTACACGTGGGCAGCAGCCTGCCACCCTCCCTCTGCAGCCCAGTGCGAGGACCTGGATTCCTCTGCTCTCTTCCTAGAGCATGTAACTTGAACAGAAAACTTTCTTTCAGCCTTTCTTCTGCTCTCCTCCCATTAACCCCTCAGCTGCCGACTGGAATTTCTCTAGCAGCCATTCGCTCCAGCACTGGGGTGAACAACTGCCGTCCCTGCCCCCTTCTTCATTCGGGCCCAGCCAAGTTTCAGTCTAGTGAACGTGGGTGGGAAGCCAGGCTGCAGGGAGAGTGTCAGCATTCACTCTGCCTCTGGAGGAAAAGGAAGGAGGGTCAGGGCAGACCAGGAGCTCCCCAGCTCACCTCTCCAGAGCCAGGCTTGTTGGGGTTTCACTATGGGTTTCACTCTTGTTGTGAGAACTTCTCTGACAAATAGGTGTCTGCTGCGGCTGAGAAAAGTGGGCAATCGGGTGCGGAGACCAGTGAGAACGAGAAGCTGGACAAACCGGGGAGTGAAATCCAGCTGAGGAAGAAGATCCGTGGCGAGATCTTTCTCGGGGCGCCTGTATTATTCTGGCCGTCAACACAAACGGTTCAGATTTGTTTCCACCTTCCAGCGGGAAATCCATCCTCGATCTGCTATGTGGAGCCAGTGCTGATTTTGGACCTGCCTGAGCCAACTCCAGTCTTGGGTCTCCAAAGGAACATTTCACAGCCCCCAGGGTGTTTTTTTCAGGGTGGAGGTCCTGGCTCCAGATTTCCCCGGTCCCCCAACTCAATGAGGGCTTAGTTCTGTTCCAGGAGCTAGTGATTTTTGTGGGAATCAGAGGTGACAGATTGTTTTGGTTTGTGGAAAATGGGCAAGGTCTGCAGTTCCCTCCTGTGCGTGCTGGTGGCCTGGTGGACAGGCATGGGCGCTGCCCAGACAGGTGAGTACCGACCCGAGCAGGGAGGGGGTCCAGCCTGAGACCCTCTGAGGAGGCCTGATTTCCAGGCTGTACCGGGTGCTGCCCATCTGGAAACCCAGCCCTTTTAAGGCAACAGGGTCCCCCAAACAAGGCACTCTGGAAAGTCTTGGCCTCTCTCGGGATGAGCGGAACTGGAAACCTGGACGGGTCAGTTCTCCCAGGTCAAAGCCTTTGAAATTCCTTCTGGAGCTGACTGGGCCAGAGCTCAGGACACCTGGGTTCCATCCCTGGCTCTTCCACTGATTCCCTTGGTCTGCCATGGCGATTTAGGGCAGAGCCAATGTGCAGAATTGGGGCCACCGTCCTCCTGTGCTCCACTTCACACGGGAGTCCTAGGGGGTAGGGAATGGGGCTGGGATTCAGGAGGTCTGGGTTCAAATCCTGGCTCCTCCTGTTAACTCACAGACTGGGATCTGCTATTAGTGTGCTCAGGAATTGACACGAC